>JARQOC010000009.1:59213192-59390571 GCA_033576535.1 Allobates femoralis
CACTACTGATACTATTACTGATACTACTAGCACTGGTATCACTGATATATAAGTAGAACAGCCGGCAGACTCAGTGTTATCCTTTATTGTATCATATCAGGCTAGTTGTTAATAAAAGGGTACTTACCAAGGAAAATGACCATATCTAAGATCAGAACTCCTTTGATTGGCAAAGAATCCAACATTAGGTGTGGGACTGTCCTCTACAGTCCTAACTCTAAATTCTCAGGTCCATCATCATCTTGATCCTTGGCAGCTAAGGAAACATTGTAGTCAATGGATGTCGATGCTCAGTTGAAGACGCTCTTGGTCAACTGTCGAGAATAGGCTTAGATTGTGGGTTGTTCAGTTCCTTCTTCTCCGTAATAATCCAAATCATGTGCTCAGGAATGAATGCTTACGTTCAGAACTCATGGATCTTCCAATGTTCGAGCATTCTGTAGTTACTGACGTTTCACTAGACATAACTGAGATGTTTTGGGTGAGTGCAATTTTTTTGCAAAAATAACTGGGCGTGGGCCTATTTCACAAAAAATGCCTAATACGTCAAACCGGCTGTGGCTGTTTTTTTCTTGTTTATCACTAGACTATATAGGTCTTAGAACACACAAGTAAAGCTCTGCAAACCTTCTAAAGAAAGGATACATTCCTGCCATTGTGAAGACTGTAGGACATTGACCACCGAGCAAGGTTTATCCTCTATCTACAGGATACAATAGGTGGTAAAGGTTTGACTCTTTGGATCAACACAGAACACAAGATCGGGGGTCCCACATCTCCTGTATGATTAGAGATAGTGCACATATCTGACCACTGCTTTATTTGTTTGCTGCAGGGTTATATTGAGTACTACTCTATTCCTACAGGGAGTTGAGGACCTACGTTATTGTACATGTGGGTTCCAGTGATTTAAAATCCAGCAATCCTACTTGTATTGCCTATTCTGGTAATACATGTTTTATTATAATTATTTAGCAATCTTCAGCTTGATCTCAAGCCATGGGGACTTGATGGAAAAAAGCTCCATAGAAAGATCGATCTTGCGCAAAGCCTAGATTAATCCACCAGAGTCTAACCCAAGCCTAGATAGGTCAACCAGGGTCTTCTCCAAGCCTAGATAGGTCCACCAGGGTCTAACCCAAGCCTACATAGGTCCACCGGAGTCTAACCTAAGCCTAGATAGGTCCACCAGGGTCTAACCCAAGCCTAGATAGGTCAACCAGGGTCCAACCCAAGTCTAGATAGGTCCACCAGGGTCTAACCCAAGCCTAGATAGGTCAACCAGGGTCTTCTCCAAGCCTAGATAGGTCCACCAGGGTCTAACCCAAGCCTAGATAGGTCAACCAGGGTCTTCTCCAAGCCTAGATAGGTCCACCAGGGTCTAACCCAAACCTAGATAGGTCCACCAGGGTCTAACCCAAACCTAGATAGGTCCACCAGGGTCTAACCCAAGCCTAGATAGGTCAACCAGGGTCTTCTCCAAGTCAAGATAGGTCCACCAGGGTCTTCTCCATGCATAGATAGGTCCACCAGGGTCTTCTGAATATACTGTTTAGGGACGTGTAAGCATAAGGACCCTTGACGCGGATTACGACCTTACGTCTTTTGGTTAAAATATCCATCAATACCTCACATTATCATTCAATTTATTAATTATCATTCATTTTTTGCACTTTTTTTTAATCTTCATACAGGATAAAATGGGGCCCCTCGGAGTATCTGCACAATGTAATGCATGTATATAGTGCTGGGCAGCCCCCTTGATCTAGTAGTATGGGCGTGATCAGGGGCGTAACTACAACAGGTGCAGGAGTTGCGATCCTGCAGCCTAAGGGGGCCCCAAAAATCCCTTTGGCCCATAGAAAAAGACTAATACTATTAAAGATTTGCAATGATTGGGGGCCCCGTTGGAGCTTTCACATCGGGGCCCCAGGGCCTGAAGTTACGCCACTGGGCGTGATCAATACTCTGCATACAAACACTCTGTATAATACTTGCATGTGTGGCTGACGCCCTATGAAAAACCTCATCGGTGTGATTATAAAATACCAACAATCACCTTCCCCATGTAATAGCAGGTTGGGAGTGACTGCTGCACCAGTATTATGCACTTTTGTTGCCTTTATCATTGGGGCCTGCTGCGTCCTGCTAAGTGCATTGGATATCAGACTTTTTGTTAAGTTTTTTTATTGTTTATTTTTGAAAGTATGTCTTTGTACTGCTTTCTTCTTCTTCAAGCCTAGATAGGTCCACCAGGGTCTTCTCCAAGCCTAGATAGGTTCACCAGGATCTTCTCCAAGCCTAGATAGGTCCACCAGGATTTTCTCCAAGCCTATATAGGTCCACCAGGGTCTTCTCCAAGCCTAGATAGGTCCACCAGGATCTTCTCCAAGCCTAGATAGGTCCACCAGGGTCTTCTCCAAGCCTAGATAGGTCCACCAGGATCTTCTCCAAGTCTAGATAGGTCCACCAGGATCTTCTCCAAGCCTAGATAGGTCCACCAGGATCTTCTCCAAGCCTAGATAGGTCCACCAATGTCTTCTCCAAGCCTAGATAAGTCCACCAGGGCCTATTCCATCGCTATCTAGATTGTATCAAGTCATTGCGTTGCTTTTCTTTCTGTTTGCCTTTTCGATCTTCCCTATTGACCAAGGAATTTCAGCACCAAGACAAAAATGTTGTATATAGACTAAAGGTTTTATCTAAAGTTAATGGCCACAATGCATGAAAGATTTATGCCAGATTACTTGAAAAAAAAGCTTGAAAGTCAACATTTTTTTGATCAACACAAAAAGTATGCAACTATTGGCATTTTTATGTCATTTTTGCCCAACTCTGACAAAGTTTTCTAAGCTGGGATAGGACAAGGATGTGGCGTGGCAAATTAATGACCAGTAGTGGTAAACCTTTGTGGATCTCTGATGAAGTGGTCTGAAGTACCACGAAACGCGTAAGAATTAGACATTAAAGGTATTGCTTTTAACATCTTGTGATTCCTTGGATTTCTTGGAACCAACGGACAGACGGCAGCACACGAATTACCACCTTTCATCTAATGCTTTCATGTGGTTCCATGAAATTCAAGTATCCATACAGATTCGAAAATAGCCAGTGTAAAAGCAGCTTTGGCTGCTACAAGGAATTCAATAAGACAAGTGTCACATTTCTTTCATGCAGTGTGTCTAGGATGCAAAAAGAGTTACTGCTGTGTCTGGTATCTGGTGTGCTGAGAGGTCAGTAGTTCATTGACAGCACAGGCTTCCATTCTGGAGCTGAGAGGTACTGGGTTGCTCAGGTGTTCCATCTTCCCTGAGATTGCTCTGCAACTTTACTGGGCAGCCTCTCCCAGAATCCTGCCAGTCGTACATATTATTTGAGGTGCTGTGTTGCCTGAATTTCTGTGTCTGTCTTGATATTTTTTTTGTTATCTGACCCCTGACTGTTGCAAGATTTTCCTTCTGTCTGCTCCCAGTAGTTGTTGTGATCTTGTGATCAATTAGTATTTTGACCCCTGAGCAGTTGACTCCCTGAATACTACAAACTTTCCTATAAACCTGACCCTAGACCATTGCATGACCATGACTCTGTCTACTCCCTGAATACTATGAGCTCTTGTGGAATCCTGACCCTGGACTATTGCATGACCGTGACTCTGTCTACTCCCTGAATACTATGAGCTCTCGTGGAATCCTGACACTGGACCATTACAGGACCATGATTCTGTCTGTTCCCTGATTACATTGAGCTCTCCTGGTACTTGACTCTTGATTACCTGACTTCCCTGCAATTACTAGTGACTAGCATCACATCAGGTTTCTCCATATAAAATGTTTTCAGATGTCTCCATACAATATACAGCATCGAGGGGAATAATCCCCCAGTACTTCTACTATAGGGCAAACAGACATCAAATCATGGTACAAATCTTTAAAGATTGATTTTTTTTGTCTTCAATGTTTTTTACTTACATAAAGAGTATAAACAGCACGCTTAGTATATTGACAAATCCAGGGTTTCGCCCCTTCCAGCTTCATCAAGAGTATATGGGTGTGTATATGTTTACTAATTTAAATGTTCTCACACATAATTTAGGAGATTTACATTATTATCATAAACTCTAAAAATGTAAAAGATATAAATTATTCTTCTCTTATGACAGTATTCACCCACAATGCTTACATTCAAGTATTACATTCAAAGCCATGTATTATGCTCATTCAAATTAACCCCCATAGACACTTATAAAGGAACACATGACCGTGTGAAGTAGATTCCCCATCAGTTGTGTTTTATAATAGGTGTTTACAGGGAATGATTTAATTCTCTTAGATTTTCTCATCATCTTCACATGAATAATCCTCTAGGGGGCGGCACTGGTGTCACTTACCCTGCTTCTATCACCTCCCCCTGATGATTTCTCATTTCATGAATAAGGTGGTGGGCAGTGAAGAGAGAAGTAGTAACTGAAGCTGCTATATATATTTATTCATTTACATAGTGCTATTAATTCCATAGTGCTTTACATATATTTTGCAACACTGTACCCCTTTGGCGTCCCTATGGGAAGGCACCACCGGAAGGTACTGCACCCCAAACAGAAGCTGTAGTGCCTCTGTAGCCATGGATATGGGGTTTCATAGCAGAGTCTGTCATAAGCGCCCATACACTGAGCCCACCTTAGCATAGGGACCGTATATTCAGTACGTCAAGGGGATGGAGCCTAGAGTAGAGCAGGAGACTTGAGTGACAGTTGAGCTAGTTTTTTAGTCAGACGGTGCTTGGAAGGCAGCCAGAGAGGACGTACTTGACAGCGTTGATGACAGGAGGGCACCTCCATGGAGAGGGGTGACCCAGAAACCAGAGGGGACAATCCAGGACCAGTTGGAGCAGTCCGGGGTCGACACCGGCATACTGAAGCAGTCAGAGGTCTACTTCTGACTGTGAACCGACAAGCTGTAGGACCGACAGAAGGGAGCCATAGCGCCACAGACTGTACCTCTTCCTCAGTTCCAAAAAGGTCCAGGACACATTAGGGAAAGGACTGAATTCCAGTGGTGGGCGGCGTCCGTACCGGTTAGAAACACTGAGGGTCCAGAGCACGGAACCGGTAACTGACCAGCCGGGATCCCCTATCGAAGTAACCATCAGCCCCGGTATCCGAGTGTCCCCTACCCTGTTGTCCGACTCATAAACATCCTATCAGTATCTCTTTAAAATGTGGGAGGAAACCAGAGTGCCTCGAGGAAACCCACACAAACACACAAACTCCTTGCAGATGTTGTCCTTGGAATCAAACCCAGGACCTCAGCGCTACAAGTCTGCAGTGCTAACCACTGAGCCACCCTGCCGCCCACTTCTCAATTATAGCTGCTGAAACAGGATTTCATCAGGGGGTGGTGGAGACAGAAGCTGTGGTAAATCACCCCAGCGCCGCACCCTGATGATGTCCCATGTCCAGATAGGTGAACGAAACTGTCGTGAAGATGCTGTGGCGCCATTTTTCTTTGATGTCCCATTTAAGACAGCCCTCAAACAACACAACACATGAGTTAAAGTAAAAAAGTAGAAATAAGGATTATAAGTATAGAGAGAACAGTAGAGAATGTGATGTTACAAAAGGGGATAGAGTTTAAGGATAGATAATACATGTATCGGACAATCCCTTTAACTTGTACATAACCCATGCGGGGATTTGCCCATTGTTTTGGTGTTACTGTACATCAATCTCAATGGTTTGCAAATTAGTATTTAAGATAAGCAGATTATCTGATGTCTTAGGCATAAATACTTCTTCTAGGTGCTAAATGGTTTTTGTTGGAGTATTTGGAATAGAAAGTTGGCCGCGCGCCCGTCAAACTCTTCTCCAAAGCGCAAAGATTGAAGCTCTAGTCCTTTTCTGATTGAAGATCGCCACCTTCAGGGGAGTGTGGATGTCAGCAAGAACGTGCATGTTCCCGGAGAACTGACCATGACCAGATTAGATTGCACGTTACGTGGGGGGTGTTATAGGGGTGGGCGCCGTATAGGACATGTCTGACCGTACGGCTCAAATATAAAGTCAGCAGTTAGATACTTCCATCTTCCTTTACCGTCTCCTACCAGTTTCTCCCCTTTTCCTTACATCATTGTCCTTAAATTACGTTTTCCCATATACACTATGTTCTTTTAAGGACCCTGTTCTTAATTAATCCCATTTAAAGGGAAACAACCACCAGGATTTAACCACCTGTTAATCAGTGCAGGAGGAGATTGAAGTGTAAATTTGAAATTTAATTGTGGCATCCCGGTGTAGCAGACCAGATTAACCCCCCCCCCCCCCCCACCCAGAATATACCCGGAGTTAAAGTGGCCTAGGCCAGATTATACCCCGGGTATATTATGGCCCAGGCCAAGCTATACCCCGGGGTATAAATTAGCCTAGGCCAGATTATACCCCTCCAGGAGAGAAGAGAATATGCCCCTGCTGCTGTAGATCAGATTTTTCATGCTTCTGAGGACCATTGTTGAGGGTGTGGTGAGTATAAGTATAAGGTGAGTATATTTTATTTTTTCCTTACATATCTATGTGTTCGAGGGTCTGGGAAGGCACAAAAAGACATTTTAAAGGGACTCTGTCAGGTCATTTTTCAGCATGATACTGATATTACCCTTGAATAGGGCCTGGGCATCACCTTGTAAAAACATGTAAAATCATTATTGTACCCTTTGTAGTTTCCATGCTATAAGCATTTTCAGCTCCTGCATTAGTCCTCTCCACTACATTACTGGCCGAATAGTCCGGCTGCTGTATAAGTGTTATTTAAATATCGACACCCACCCAAGCTAGTGTTCTGTCCCTCCCCTTTGTGCTCTGTACTGGGAGGGGGAGGTATTTTGTGCTGCACTGTGTGCTATCTGTAAGATTTCTATTATATGAACATTGGTTTTCCTGCATACATGTAATGTGTGTGTCTGCTGAGCAAATGATCAAACGTTCTTATAATCACATATAAATATCTCAGATCTCTAAGAGCACACACCTCCTCCCCCTTCTTCCTGCTCTGCAATGAGTCACACAACAGACTGATCAGAGGAGGGCAGAGCAGTGTGGTGATGCATGAATATTCATTCCTTGGGGAGTGGTCAGCAGAGAGCTCACTGTGACTGACAGATGGAACAAATCTTTTATTTTGAAGTTTACAGAGGATAGGAGGGAAGTATAAATAATAGGAATACATGAATAGAGAGAGCTTAGAGAAAGGAATTAGAAAATGGTATCAGTTACCTATGGATTTCTGACCTGACAGACTCCCTGTAAGGCATGACAAACATAATAAATGACAACACAGACAGGAAAATTATTTTTGCAGTAAGTTTCGTAGTAGATGATACGCCAGCTGTTGCATGGGTGCAGGAATACGTGGTTTCTGTCTGCACAGGACCAGTGATGGAAGACACATTTTCTTTATAACAGAAACCTTGTGAGGCGCAGCCACTTTCGAATGTAGTAGTAATCTGGGAGCCTACAAGACATAAAGCATAAATATTTAACATTGTATCTTCCGGTTACGTTACGATCATGATCAAAGGTGGATCAAGTCTGTAAGAGTGCCGTCACACCTGGCGATGGCACTGGAGATGTCGGCGGTGACAAGCGGGAGTGCGCATGCTTTTGGCGCCCCACCAGCGTCGCCGTCCCCCATTTACATTGGGCGACACCTCCGGCGGTGCACCGTCAATCTGACAGGCGGCATCGCCGCTGGGGTGTCTCTAAACCCCAGCGGCAATGCAGTACAATGGGAGCCTATGACTCCCATCTCCTGTCAGGTCGCCATCAGCCGTTTACATGGGGCGATGTGTACACATCGCCCCAGATCGGCCGCCTGGTTTCACATCACTGATGTGAAACCAGGTGAGCACTCAGAGGCGCGGACATCTCCCCTTTACATTAGGCGACGCAGGGGCGATATTGTCGCCGATAGGCCACGCCCCTACGTCACCTAAGGAATCGGTGGTGCCGTTGCCAGGTGTGACAGCACCCTAAAGAATGCTGGTAACAACAGTGGATTGTTTTTTCTATAAAAGGGTATTAAGGGGGCACAAAGGTGCTCATATCATGCTGTAATTAAATAATAATATCTGGTATATAAATCATTTGATGGCATTATTTTGGGGGTTAACCATATTCAAGACACAATAATTTTTGCTAAACTAATTCTGCTGCATTGCAAAGTGGATTTATCTAAAAAAAAAACTCCTGGCCAATGTGCATCAGACACTCTTGAGGTTTTCAGTTTTTCTCTATAAGCCTCTATCATGGTATTAAAAGATAAAGAAAAAATAGCTTCATTGCATCATTCAGTAAAAGGTTTTCTGTATAGGGATGGGCGAATCTACTCGCTAGGACTTGTTACTCTGCGAGTAGTAAGGGACTCGCAGGACTCGGTACTCTGCGAGTTTCCCAGCAAGAAACTACGGTTTCGCCGTATTTCTGGAACCAGCCGGATCCAGCAGGCAGCGACGGGATGCCCCCAACCCCCAGGTGCCTATTTGTACCTGGCCGGACACAAGAATATAGGCGAGCCCTCTTTTTTTATTATTTCATGAATTTCATGAAATAATAAAAAAACAATGCGTGGGGCTCCGCGTAATTTCTATGTCTAGCCAGGTACAGCTAAGCAGCTGGGGGCTGGAATCCGCAGTGCAGGGAGGCCCAAGCTTTCTGGGCACCCCCCGCTGCAAATTGCAGCCCACAGCTGCCCCAGAAGATGGCGCGCTCATTGAAGAGCCATCCTCTGGCGCTGAACCTCGCTCTTCCAGTGGCCCTGGTGGCGGTGGCACCCTGGGTAATAAAGGGGTTAATACCAGCTTTGTTATACAAGCTGGTATTAAGCCCGAGATTCTTAATGTCAGGCCACGTTTGACACGGCCACTAAGAATCTCCAATAAAGGGTTAAAAAAAACACAACACAGAGGAAAATTTTTATTAGCAATAAAAAAAAAAGCCATTAGGGACTCCATCTTTAATTAAAAAAATCCTCTTCCGTCCGACATAGTCCAAAACGCGATGTCCTCTCTGCTACATCCCCTGTGCATAGATATAGATGTCTGCACAGGGAATGAGCAGACTGAGAACAATCTCAGCTCTGCTACATCAGGCAGCAGGCGGGCTCTAGGACCCTGGAGCTGCGGCAGCCTGCACAGAACAGACAGCCGGACTTTACTGTGCGAGTTTTCCAGCGTTTACTCGCACAGTAACGAGTCCAATGCAAGTCAATGGCAATCCTAGTTTTGTCAGAGTCTCTGACAAAACTAGGATTGCCATTGATTTGCATTGGACTCGTTACTGTGCGAGTAAACGCTGGGAAACTCGCAGAGTAACGAGTCCTAACAGATAGAGCCTGAAGCTTCCGAGACACATCTGCGATATGTAAATCGCACATTACTCGCTATTACTCGCTTCCCCATTCATTAACATTGGACTCGCTAGACTTGCAATGAGTAGCGAGTCCCGGGCTCGGACTCGCTAGAGTCAAGCGATTCTGAGTAATTTAGGACTCGCCCATCACTATTTCTGTACTATAAAATGTTGATGCACATAGATGCTTGCTCCGGTGGTTTGCACACATAAGGCACCTGAACTCTGAACTTAAACACTGATTTCTATGTAAAGTCTGTGTTTCATACAAACACTGAATCTTACATTTCAGGTCCTCTAAGCTCTAATTATTACTAATTCATATAGTATTTGAGTGCCTTCATTGAATCTTTATGCTTGTCGATTGGAAGTGTGAATATTACTCTGTGGGTTGTTTAAACTCTTTGCTGAATTAGAAATTCACAGTGCTTCAAACATTTAAGTCGGCAAATTTGTAAATCTTTGTTTGCAGCTATTTACTACTTGCAACATTTTTTCAGACCATAAGACACACACCCCCACCCCATCTTATAGTCGAGATGTAAGTAGCTCACTTGAAAAAGGATCAGTGGAGGCAGTAAAGGGTGGTCACAGAAGGAAGGAGCAGGGTGGCTAATGTAGTAAGCTGGCAACTGTGAAGCTGGTGTCAAGAGATGGGCAGGATTATGGGTGTGGGAAGAAGTGAATATTCATAGTAACATACTAACATAGTTTTTAAGGTTGAAGGAAGACTTTAAGTCCATCTAGTTCAACCCATAGCCTAACATGTTGATCCAGAGGAAGGCAAAAAAAAAACCCCATGTGGCAACACTAATCTCCACATGGGGGGAAAAAATTCCTTCCTGACTCCAGATACGGCAATCAGACTAATTCCCTGGATCAACGCCCGATCAAAGAATCTAGTATATATAACTGGTAATATTATAGTTTTCAAGGAAGGCATCCAGGCCCTTCTTAAATGTTAGTAGTGACTCCCTCATTACACCATCATGTGGCAGAGAGTTCCATAGTCTCACTGCTCTTACAGTAAAGAATCCGCGTCTGTGATTATGATTAAACCTTCTTCCCTCCAGACGTAGAGGACGCCCCCTTGTCCCAGTCTCAGGCCTAAGAGTAAAGAGATCATTAGAAAGGTCTCTGTACTGTCCCCTCATATATTTATACATTATTATAAGATCACCCCTAAGCCTTCGTTTTTCCAAGCTAAATAACCCCAAGTTTAATAACCTGTCTTGGTATTGCAGACCCCTTAGTCCTCTAATAACTTTTGTCGCTCTTCTCTGGACCCGCTCTAGTTCAGCTATGTCTTTCTTATACACCGGAGACCAGAATTGTACACAGTATTCTAAGTGTGGTCGCACTAGTGACTTGTATAGAGGTAAAATTATGTTCTCCTCATGAGCATCTATGCCTCTTTTAATACATCCCATTATTTTATTTGCCTTTGCAGCAGCTGCCTGACACTGGCCACTAAATGTGATTTTGTCATCTACCCATACACCCAGGTCTTTTTCAGTGACAGTTTTGCCCAGTGTTTTACAATTAAGCACATAATTATACCTGTTGTTTCCTCTGCCCAAGTGCATGACTTTACATTTATCCCCATTAAAGCGCATTTGCCATTTAGCAGCCCAAGCTTCTAGTTTACATAAATCCTCCTGTAATATAAAATTGTCCTCCTCTGTATTGATTACCCTGCAGAGTTTAGTGTCATCTGCAAATATTGAGATTCTACTCTGTATGCCCCCTACAAGGTCATTAATAAATATATTAAATAGAAGCGGGCCCAACACTGACCCCTGTGGTACCCCACTGTTAACTGTGACCCATTCTGAGTGTGTTCCATTAATAACCACCCTTTGTTTCCTATCACTAAGCCAGTTCTTAACCCACTTACACATATTTTCCCCTATCCCCATTGCCCTCATTTTATGTATCAACCTTTTGTGTGGCACCGTATCAAAAGCTTTTGAAAAGTCCATATACACCACATCCACTGCATTTCCTTGGTCCAGTCCAGAACTTCTTCATAGAAGCTTATTAGATTAGTTTGACAGGAACGGTCCCTCGTAAAACCATGTTGATAATGGGTCATGAGGTTATTTTTCTTCAGATACTCCAGTATAGCATCTCTTAGAAAACCCTCTAGGATTTTACCCACAGTAGAGGTTAAGCTTACTGGCCTATAATTTCCAAGTTCAGTTTTTGTCCCCTTTTTGAATATTGGCACCACATTTGCTATACGCCAGTCCTGTGGTACAGACCCTGTTATTATGGAATCTTTAAATATTAAAAATAATGGTCTATCTATGACAGTACTTAATTCCTTCAGCACTCTGGGGTGTATCCCATCTGGGCCCGGGGATTTGTCAATTTTAGTGATTTTTAGACGATGCCGTACTTCCTCTTGGGTTAAGCAGGTGACGTTTAATTGAGAATTTTTGTTATCACTGATCATATTGTCTGTCATGGGATTTTCTTGTGTAAATACTGTTGAAAAAAAGTCATTTAGCATATTTGCTTTTTCCTCATCCTCATCCACCATTTCACCCAGACTATTTTTAAAGGGGCCAACACCATCATTTTTTAGTTTCTTACTATTTATGTAGTTAAAAAATATTTTGGGATTCTTTTTACTTTCTCTGGCAATGAGTCTCTCTGTCTCAATCTTTGCTGCCTTGATTTGCTTTTTACAAATGTTATTTAATTTTCTGTATTTATTTAATGCTTCATCACTACCTACTTGCTTTAATTCCCTAAATGCTTTCTTTTTGTCACATATTGCACTTCTTACCGCTTTATTTAGCCATAGTGGTTTCCTCCTATTTCTAGCATGCTTATTCCCATAGGGTATATATTGTGCACAGGTCCTATTCAGGATGCTAATAAACATCTCCCATTTGTGTTGTGTACTTTTATGTCTCAGGACATCGTCCCAGTTTATTGCACTAAGATCATCTCTCAACCGTTGGAAATTTGCCTTCCTGAAGTTTAGTGTCCTTGTGGCCCCTCTACTACACGTCTTAGTAAAGGATACTTGAAAGCTTATTAAGTTATGATCACTATTACCCAAGTGACCTCCAACTCGTATATTTGATATGCGGTCTGGCCTGTTGGTTAATATTAGGTCCAGCAGTGCCCCCCTTCTTGTTGGGTCCTGAACCAGTTGTGAAAGGTAATTGTCTCTTATAGTTTTCAAAAACTTATTACCTTTGCTGGAACTGCAGGTTTCTGATCCCCAATGTATTTCAGGGTAGTTGAAGTCCCCCATAATAATGACTTCTCCCTGAGACGCTGCTTCATCTATTTGCTTTATGAGGATATTCTCCTCCACTTCCATTATTGTTGGGGACTTATAACAAACCCCTATCAGTAATTTATTATTTTTTCCCCCTCCCCTTATCTCCACCCACAGAGACTCTACATTTCCATTAGATTCACCTATATTATCACGCAGGATGGGTTTTAAGGATGATTTTACATATAAACATACACCTCCTCCTTTCCTATTTGTACGGTCATTTCTGAACAGACAATAGCCCTGTAAATTACCAGCCCAGTCCTGGCTCTCATCCAGCCATGTCTTTGATATCCCCACCATATATACCCCTGTATAGTAACAGCCCAGTCCTGGCTCTCGTCCAGCCAAGTCTCCGAAATCCCCACCATGTCATAATTATTTTCCAACAAAATCAATTCTAATTCATCCATTTTGTTGGTGAGGCTTCTGGCATTAGTGATAGTCTCTTTACCTCTATTCCTTCCTACTAGATTGACTGTTCTAACCCCACCCCCCATGCCACCCCCAATTTTATTACTTGTGCCCAGGTTACTGTTTACACTATCTTCCCCTCCTATACAATGAATACCCTCCCCCCCAATCCCTAGTTTAAACACTCCTCCAACCTTCTAGCCATTTTCTCCCCCAGCACAGCTGCACCCTCCCCATTGAGGTGCAGCCCGTCCCTAGCATAGAACCTGTAGCCAACAGAGAAGTCGGCCCAGTTCTCCAGGAACCCAAACCCCTCCTTCCTACACCAATTCCTGAGCCACTTATTTATCTCCCTAATCTCCCGTTGCCTCTCTGGTGTGGCACGTGGTACAGGCAGTATTTCAGAGAATACTACCTTGGAGGTCCTTGCCTTAAGCTTGCAGCCTAATTCCCTGAAATCATCTTTAAGGACCTTCCACCTACCTCTAACTTTGTCATTTGTGCCAATGTGCACTATGACCGCTGGGTCCTCACCAGCCCCTCCCAGTAATCTGTCAACCCGATCAGCGATGTGCCGGACTCGAGCGCCAGGTAGGCAGCACACTGTTCGACGATCCCTGTCTTTGTGACAGATTGCCCTATCTATTCCCCTAATAATTGAGTCCCCCACTACCAGCACCTGTCTGGCCTGCCCTACTCTCCTGTTTTCCCCCTTACTGGAGCTGATACTCCTCTGGCTTTCAGAGGTCATGCCCTGCTGCAGCAGTGCTATCCCTGAACTCACACCCCCCTCATCTGCCAACATAGTAAATTTATTGGGGTGTGCCAGATCAGTGCTAGCCTCCCTGGCACCCTTCCCTCTACCCCGCCTTCTAACTGTCACCCAGCTAGCTACCTCATGGTCCTGAGGCTCCATAGTACCATCCTCCCCCACATCTATCCCATTGAGCAGCTGTTCAGTGAGCAGCAGACTCCTTTCCATATTGTCTATGGATCTCAGCGTTGTCAGTCGTTCATTTAGATCCAGTATCTGGGCTTCCAAATGCACAACGTACTCACATCTCACACAGCAGTATGCACCCTCGGCCGGCTGGTCAAGGAATGCATACATGTGGCAAGATGTACACTGGATGGCATTGCCAATCATGGAGCTCATTTCCTAATGGGGATTGCACAGACAGAAATGATAAGTAAAAAGAAATGCAAAGTATTAATAAAATACAACCAGCAATTCAGTAAGTCCTCCCTTCCAAACTCCCTGAATCCAAAGTCACACAAAGCTCGCGGTCACACTCGCTAGAGAATCAGATATAAAGAGGTTTTTTTTTTTTTTTTTTTCCCTTAGCAGCAAATCAGCCTGTATCTCAGTGCACTTCCAAAGGACTGGAAGCCCCAACCAGCTGCTTCTTATAAACCCTTAATTATGCACCCCCACCCTTAATTAACCCCTTGTAAGTATAGCTACACCACAGGTTTTAAGTGCAAGTAGTTAACCCTTTAACTTACAGGTAGTAAAATAGGAGTCTATACACTTGTAGAGAGAAAGGAAAGTTAAGAAAGCCCAATAAAATTAAAAAGGTAAAAAAAAAAAAAAAAAAAAAAAAAAAAACAGTCAGCAATTCACACAGGTATTTGTTGCAGGATTCCCAAACACCTCCTCACTGAATCACAAGTCACACACTTACTTCTGTCGCACTTGCGCTCTGTCACACAAAGCTCGCGGTCACACTCGCTAGAGAATCAGATATAAAGAGGTTTTTTTTTTTCTTTTTTTCCCTTAGCAGCAAATCAGCCTGTATCTCAGTGCACTGCTTTAATAGCAGACACACTGATTGTCACAGTTGCTGGCTCACTGCAGTGGTTGGGGTGATAATGTTTGATGACGATAAAAGAAAATGAATTTTCATTGCTTTGCCCACTTCTTTGCACCAGTTTCAGTGCAGAGAGGTAGGCATAATTATGGGCGTGGGAAGCAGTGAATATTAATTTTCTCTGATAGCAGATACACTGATTGCCCCAGCCACTGGTGTACTGCTGTGGCTGCGTTGATCATATTTGAACGTGATAAAAGAAAATGAATTTTCATTGCTTTTCACGCCCATAATCTTGCCCACCTGTTTGCACCAGTTTCAGTGCAGAGAGGTAGGCATAGTTATGGGCGTGGGAAGCAGTGAATATTCATTTTCTCTGATAGCAGATACACTGATTGCCCCAGCCACTGGTGTACTGCTGTGGCTGCGTTGATCATATTTGAACGTGATAAAAGAAAATTAATTTTCATTGCTTCTCACAACCATAATCCTTTTTATCTCTTAGCACCAGCTTCAGTGTAGAGAGGTAAAATTATGGGTGTGCAAATATTCATAGATTCATGATATTAGTGATTAAATAGAGGTGCATGGCAGTGATGTCATGCACTGCCCTAACTTACATGCCAAACTTAGTTGCCGGCATCAGAAGACTGCACTATGCTCTTGGGGGGAGTGAATGGATGATGACTAGAATAGTTTATATTTTTTTACATGTGGCATAACAGAGGGCATGTATACCAGGATGAGCCCATGATGTGCAACATATTTATACCATGATAGGCACCATATATACTATGATAGGCCGCATATATGCTAGCATGGGGGGCACATGTACCAGGATAGGGAATATATATACCAGGATGGGGGACATATAAACCAGGATGGAGAACGTATATGCCAGGATAGGACACATTTTTCCAAGATGGTGAACATATCTACCATATATTACAGAACGGGCCACACATACACCAGGATAAGGGACATTAGTACAGTATTGGGGGACATTATGCCCATAATAGTATCAGCAGCTGATCCCCCCAAAACAGTGCATCATCATTACCACATTTTTAGCTTCAATTTTTTTTAATATTTTCATCCTGTAAAGCCTACGTGCGTCCTATTGTCTGGCGCATCTAATAGTCTGAACAAATATGATGTATATTTCTTTTTATTGGCCCATGATTAGCTAAAGTTTTCATGTTTACTTTGTCTATCAAAAATCCTGATGGAGAAAGTTCAACCATCGGTTTGTGACATCAATCTGAACTGAAGCGCCCTAGTGTTATGCAGCAGGACAATGATCCAAAACTCTCCCACAAGTCCACCTCTGCATGGCTGAAGAATATCAAAATCAAGACTTTGGAGTGACCGAGTCTCAGTCATGACCTTAATCTGATAGAGGTACTGTGGCCCGACCTTACAAAGGCGGTTCATGCTCGGAAACCCTCTAAGGTGGCTGAACTACAACAGTTCTGCACAGATGAGTGGGCAAAATTCCTCTAGCGCATTGTAAAGACTCATTACCACCAGTTATCAGAAATGCTTTATTGCAGTTGTTGCTGTTAAGAGCCCAACCAGTTATTAGTTTTAGGGGCAATCACTTTTTCACACAGGGCCCTGTAGGTTTGGATTTCTTTTTCCCTTCATAATAAAGACCTTTATTTATAAACAAAATTTTGTGTTTACTTGCATTATCTTTGATTATATTTACATTTGTTTGGTGATCTGAAACATTTAATCGACAAATATGCAAAAGAATAAGAAATCGGGAAGGGGGCGAGCACTTTCTCACAACACTGTAGATTGCAAACAGTAACATATTTAACTCCAGCACATGTATGCACAGTATAAATCACAACTTTACATCTTTCACTTTCTACGTATACCAAGCCCTCAGTTGTCATTACATATAAATTATTCCATTTATTATTTTTACACCTAATATTTTACCTGTAGTTTGGTTTATAGTTTTAAGAAGACACATGGTTTGATCTCCCGCACACTGTAAAGTCGACACACTTTCACATTGTGATTTTTCTAAAGTGCACTGAGCACATTTAAGTCCATTGAGCGTCGAATTACCACCTGGCACTTTAACAACACAAAGATCATATTGTGAAATTATACTGTAATGAAATTGCAAATAATTAGAAATAATCTGAATTCGAACGAGGAAAAGGTTAAAGTTTACTACATAAATAAATCTGAATTAAAGGGGTTGTCCACTACTAGGACGACTTCTAAATCAACTTGTTTCCCCCATTAAAATAATAGACCTTATACTAACCACACGTGTTGCCGGGATTTCAGCACTGACGGTTCATCCAGGGTCGTGAAGGGGTCAAAAGGGTTGTCCACTACTAGGACAACCCCTTATGAATCCACCTATTCCCTCCCCCCAATTAAAATAATAGACCTTATACTAACCACGCGTGTTGCCGGCATTTCAGAATTGATGGTACATCCAGGGTCGTGAAGGGGTCAAAAGGGTTGTCCACTTCTAAGACAACCCCTTCTAATCCACTTATTTCCCCATTAAAATAATAGACCTTATACTCACCACGCGTGTTGCCAGCATTTCAGGACTGACGGTACATCCAGGGTTGTGAAGGGGTCAAAAGGGTTGTCCACTTCTAAGACAACCCCTTCTGAATCCACTTGTTTCCCCCCATTAAAATAATAGACCTTATACTCACCACGTGTGTTTCCGGCATTTCAGCATTGATGGTACATCAAGGATCGTGAAAGGGTAAAAAGGGTTGTCCACTACTCAGACAACCCCTTCTGAATCCACTTGTTCCCCCCCCCAATTAAAATAATAGACCTTATACTCACCACGCGTGTTGCCGGCATTTCAGCATTGATGGTACATCAAGGATCGTGAAAGGGTAAAAAGGGTTGTCCACTACTCAGACAACCCCTTCTGAATCCACTTGTTCCCCCCCCCAATTAAAATAATAGACCTTATACTCACCACGAGTGTTGCCGGAATTTTAGCATTGACAGTATATCCAGGGTCGTGAAGGAGTCAAAAGGGTTGTCCACTACTAGGACAACCCCTTTTGAATCCACTTGTTTCCACCCATTAAAATAATAGACCTTATACTCACCACGCGTGTTGCCAGCATTTCAGGACTGACGGTACATCCAGGGTTGTGAAGGGGTCAAAAGGGTTGTCCACTTCTAAGACAACCCCTTCTGAATCCACTTGTTTCCGCCCATTAAACTAATAGACCTTGTACTCACCACGCGTTTTGCCGGCATTTCAGCATTGACAGTACATCCAGGGTCGGGAAGGCGTCAAAAGGGTTGTCCACTTCTAAGACAACCCCTTCTGAATCCACTTGTTTCTGCCCATTAAACTAATAGACCTTATACTCACCTAGCGTTTTGCCGGCATTTCAGCATTGACGGTACATCCAGGGTCGTGAAGGGGTCAAAAGGGTTGTTCACTACTAGGACAACCCTTTCTGAATCCACTTATTTCCCCCATTAAAATAATAGACCTTATACTCACCACGTGTGCTGCCGGCATTTCAGCATTGATGGTACATCCAGGGTCGTGAAGGGGTCAAAAGGGTTGTCCACTACTAGGACAATCCCTTCTAATCCACTTATTTCTTCATTAAAATAATAGACCTTATACTCACCACGCGTCTTGCCAGTAATTCAGGACTGACGGTACATCTAGGGTTGTGAAGGGGTCAAAAGGGTTGTCCACTACTAAGACAACCCCTTCTGAATCCACTTGTTTCCCCCCATTAAAATAATAGACCTTATACTCACCATGTGTGTTGCCGGAATTTCAGCATTGACAATATATCCAGGGTTGTGAAGGGGTCAAAAGGGTTGTCCACTACTAAGACAACCCCTTCTGAATCCACTTGTTTCCGTCCATTAAAATAATAGCCCTTATACTCACCACGTGTGTTTCCGGCATTTCATTATTGACGGTACATCCTGGGTTGTGAAGGGGTCATTAAAATATTAAACCCTGTACTCACCTCCCATGCAGCCACTGTTCCAACACTGGCAGTAATCGCGGCTCAGGGCTCATGTGACATCATGGAAGCCCCTCGTTCAATCACCTCCGGCTTCCTTCTCCCTGCCTTTGGACCAAACTACTTATCAAGAGGAAGTGGAAGTAGGGGCTGCCACTCACTACCTGTTGATAGCTCGTTTGGTACGAAGGCGTAGGGAAGGGAGCCGGAGGTGACTGGACGCAAGGCTCAAGTGATGTCACAACATTACGTGATCCCTAAGTTGAGGTTAACGACATAATTAAAATGGCAGCACACAAGGTGAGTACAAGGTCTATTACCTAAATGGGGGAAACAAGTGGATTCAGAAGGGAATGTCCTAGTAGTAGACATCCCCTTTTGACCCCTTTAAGACCCTGGATGTACCGTCAATGCTGAAATGGCGGCAACACGTGAAGTGAGAATAAGGACTATTATTCCTCAGGACAAATCAATATCATATTGCCATGTTTCTGGGAGCCCTGAAAAGAGATGACTAATAAATCAATATTATATTCACCCTTTGATGACTGGTGGAATACGGCATACTCTATATGCACCACGCTGGGGACTGATCTGCTTTTATAGTGGTTGTGACTCTCACAACCACACAAGGTGAAGCCTCTGATACCTATTTAGGACATATTTCATATCATTGATTTCATGGATGTAGATCGGATTTGGACTAATTACCGATGGGTTTTTCCGGAGTACAGAGATCTTCAGAACAACATGTAGTCGCCATACTCTCTGATATGTCCGTAGATATGTTGAAGGTTCCGGTTACTTTACATTCACTCGGTTCAGCACAGAATCGATTAAGAAGCTGGATGATAATTAAACCTAAGGAAAAATGAGGAAAACAAATCACAATGTTTTTATGCGTTATTCACTATAAATATGTGGAGGACTGTTCCACCCCTGCTCCAAAGCTGGACCACTCATCTAACTGCTTAAAGGGGTTAAAGGTGTTGCCCCTTTTTTGTGTAATTCTAAACAAGTATCAACAACATGTCTTCCCTGATCCTGATATCCCAACACATGTGTCTGCAAATTAGGATTGTAGTTTGGCTTATATCATAATAAGTCATAGGACAAGGCTCATTAAAGGGTCAATATTGACTTTTAGCTACTTCCAATAGGTGGCGCTAGAGTTCAAGTCCTCTTTACCTTTGGAAATGCAATTTGCAGACGACAGAGAAAAGCACAGACAGAGGATAGTCTGTACAAGGCTGAATTTGATTGCAATGTTGTCTCCCCGGTACCTTATATCCTGTGAGACCTGACAGTAAATATATTAGATTTATAGCAGAAATTACATCATATACTTAATATACTTCTTACTTGTAAGAGACACCTTATAACGAGTGGCACACACATTGCCAGCGGGGCAGGAAGAAATTTTGGGAAACAAGCAGAAATCTGTGTTGATGTCTGAGCAATTGTAACATTGCAAACAGTGACCTGAAAAATAAAGCAAAGAATAAACTGTGACTGCTGAAAATGTATCAAGACGTCAAGGAACACAACAAGGTTCATGGAAGAATGACAAACATCAAAATACTGTGTCCAAATAAGTAGTGTTTAATTCTAGGATATCATCCTTGAGAAATACACACATTATTGTCAGATATATGTTTGTTTAAAACTGGTTAATTTAATCCCAGGAGCTGGCCACTTCAGAGTCATAGATGAGTCATATTTATAAACAATTAACCAGGTTTATACTTCTATTGTCTAAGCACTATAAACGTTGGTAGAATAATGACACAGAGAGACTATCCAGTGCTGACATTCCGGGAGTTTCTAAAACAAATGATCTGACAGATGATGTAGCTCCTTGGTGAATTTTAATCCATTAGACATCCCAGGAAACTCTCTGTCTTCTTCGTGGATTCTGCAATTGATGTTCCAGACAGATAATGTGTTAAATAATTCCTTGATCATGTGATGTAAGTAAATATATATATTGATAACATTTGTAGGTTGATTATACGAATAGTGTACGCAATATCATACTGTTTCTTTAATTTTGTATTCTATATTAGACTTTTTAATAAAATTAAATGATTGTCTCCTTTAAAGTCCTATCTGAGCCTGTTTGTCAAAAATATTGGAAAAACAGTTATACGGTAACATGGCAGAGAAAAGGCACAGATCCATGACATCCAGCCAATAATCCTACCCCGGAGATCCAGAAAGGCCGGTTTCACACTTGCGTTTGTGAACGCAGCGTTCCAAAGACAGCATGCGCACTGCGTTCCTATGTTTAACATGGGAACGCATGGTACCTGCGTTTGGCTGCGTTCGGTTGCGGTCACATTCGGATGCGCATAATTTGTGCGCCCTCCTCCGCCCTCCGAATGTAGCCTGTTGCATTTTTTGTGCATTCACGGAAGCTTGTTTTATCAGCAAGTGCACAAACAATGCATGGATCTCAATGGATCCCCAGTGTCCTCCGCATGACAGCGCAGGAGAACACTGAGGATCACATTGAAATCTCTCCCGGTGGCCGCCGCTGATCTCCGGGAGATCAGCAGGAGCAGCTGCTGATGTCCTGGGCACGGCAGCCTCTAATCTCCCCACGGTGTCGGCGCGGGAGATTTGAAGAAACAGCTGATCTGACATCACCTCTTCGGTGTTGGCGCAGGAGATTAAAACAGCTGTCAGATCAGCTGTTTCTTCAAATTTCCTGCGCCGACAACGTCGGGAGATCAGCGGCGCAGGAGGAGGCGATCTCTGCCACTGATCTCCGCCTCCCACGCCAGCCCCCGAGACAACTGATTGGCTGCGCGCGGCACCATACCGATGTGAACGCATGCGGAGATTCTCCGCTGCGTTCACATCAGTATGGCGGCGTTTGCAATGCGCTTGCATCTGTATGACCTCCACATGCAGAACGTAAACGCAATGTAAAGGCAGTCAAAGACAGAACCCCTGAGTAGGAAGCTAATTGTCTCACAGTCAGGGCACATTCTTACTATCTAAATTACAAAGTTAAAGAAAACCTGTCACCAGGATTTTTGCATTTAAGCTTTGGCCACACAGTAAGCCTTATAGACCCCATTGTAGAATATTGTATATAAAAGCTAACTAGGTACATCTCTTTATTGTGTCAATCTTTGTGGTATTCCCGAGGAAGGGGTTCGTCCCGAAACACGTAGAATAAGAACCACCTGCTGAATTTATAGGGTCGTGTATGACGGAATTAGATTTCCGGAGCGGTGAGAGCGTCCTTTAATCCCTTTTCCCCACCTGCAATCCTGGATCTATACCGAGGAGGACTGCTGCATCTATAGTTGTCATAGGTGCAACAAGTTGTTGTGACGTCTCACAACCCTAACAGGTAGCGATGCACGCACCCCGTGGCCAGGGTTAACTCCCGGTTTAAACAGGCGATTCTTTAACTTCACTTGTCACGGGTGGACCCGCGCTGCCGGTAGTGGGGCCAGGTGTAGTGCAGATCAAAATTGAGGTCGTCTTACGGAACAGATTAAAAAGGGTTTAATTTGTTTTCTTCGTGACGCCACCTATGAGTAGATTCGGTAAGGGCTACCCGACCTGCGGAACCTCCGGGTGATAGGACAGCAGCAAGATGTTACGCTCCCACAGGACTGAGCGGTGGTCCCCGGGCTGGAGCTGCTCAAGATGTTTCTCGGCAGCTGCGGTTACCTTAAGTTTATGACGGACAGTTCATAAGGAGACACGGACACAGATAGTCTCTGCAACGGTTCTTTACTGTAACCAGCAGGCAGTACATGGCTTACAGTGGTTGAGTAGAAGACCGGGTGGACTTAGCAGTGATAGTGCTCCTCAGAGATCCGCAGTGTACCTCCTCTCTACCTCCTTAGCTTCTCTTGCCAGCGTCGCCCAGGAATACCAGGTCGGGTACGGGGAGGCTGCTTCAATGCCCTATCCATGATGTACGTTCTGGATTCTTTGGGGAGCCTTGGGTCCCTCGGTGGGTACACCGCTGGTTAGACGACTGGAAACTGGCTGGTGGTGGGGTGCTCCTATAAAGCTGCTCCTCCACGGGGCTGGTTCGCGTGACAGAGGTGAACTGCTGCCAGCTTCGGTACCAGTGAACCGGCTGTAAGTTGTGGGCACGGGAGTCTTTTGGGAACCCGTGTAGAAATGCCCATTCCCGGTAGTTAAGGCCTCAGGTGCGGACACCCGACCGGTGACGGCCCAGGGGCCCGCACGGAGTGCGGAGCCCCCGCTCCACTCCAAGTTCTAGTCTGCTCTCTTCAAGTTCTAGACTACGTTCTCACTCTGTTCTAACTGACTGTCTAGATTATTGTGTTCTCTTCACTACCCTAACACTCCACCCACCAGGACCTATGATTGGTCCCCTGTTCTAGGTGTTGTATGTTGGGTTGGATCTCTGAGTTAACTATTTCACTGCTTTGTCTAGAGAATATTGCGGCTGCAATACTCCCTTGTGACGCACTTGTTGCGGGGCGCCACACTCCCCCTTGGTTAAATCAGCTTGTCCCCAAGCGTCAAACTACTCACATTACAGAGGTTTTTACATTTTTATACATATATGACACACTTTTATTAAAATAGAAAAACAGGTAAAGAAATGCTTTGGTGTTATAAGCAAAGAAACAGGTAATCACTTTGTGCGGACCCGGCGGGCGGTCGGCTGTACTTTAACTAGAGTCCAGGCTGTAGCCGCGAGATCACACAGTCAATGATTAACGGGAACAGAGTCATTGATGAAGTTCAAGTTTTAAAGTCACTGGCTCTGAGGGTGATGGCGTACCCGGATAGCGAACCACCCATCTGCACAAGCATAGCGCTCATAGGTGATAATATCGCCCCGGTATAGGTCGCGATCGGGATGTCCTCTTGGCAAGTTTGACTCAACGTCCCGGCGCCCCACAAACACCTCCTCATTCAAACCCACCTCCCAAGCGAACCCCCACCCGGTATTTAAATTAAAGGTGGAAATTCTACCTTCACGGCGGAGTTCATCAGGCAGCAGCGGCTGGCGGCGAGCCTCGGCACGGGCCTCCATGTTGGCGCGTTCTCGGGCTTGCCACTCCTCTCGTCGTCTCTGGCGTATATCTCCGTCGTTACGGCTCGGGGTGTAAAGATGAGTAATGGAGCTGGTGGTTTGGCGGGAAGCTTGAACTTGGCGGGCTGTCTGTATCGGAACCCGGTGGAACGGCACAGGGGAAGGTGTCGGCAGTGCACCCGACCAGTGTACCCGAGCTGTGTGCCCGGAAGGAAGTTCTTTGTTGTCTCCCCAAGCGAACCCGGTGTCGAAATCCTCAGCGGTGCTGTGGGTCTCGTCGTCATCCTCTCCGACCTCTTCCTCGATGATCACATCAGGCTGCTCGTTGATGAAAGACGTTAAAGCTTGTTCCGTTGTACAACAGGGCGGTGGTGCTGCGGATCCTTCCGTAGGGACGTCCTGCAGGGCTTCCAGGCTGCCTGCCTCTTCATCTGTTTCCGCAGGTAAAGGTGTTTCAATCCCGGTTACCCGGTAGGCCTCGGCAATGGCAAGGGAAGCCTCCGGTACGGGGATAAAACAGGCGACTGTCTCTGTAGTGGTGAAACATGTCGCGGGTTCCTCAGTGGGAACCTGGTAGAGATCGAGTTCTTCCATGGAGCGTGTTATGAGCTCCGGCTCAAGAACGGAATCGGTTGCGATGTTGGTCGCTGGAACGGGTCGAGTTGCGGCCTCCACCGGAATGACACAGTCTATTGGCTCAGGTGACGGAGCAGGACAGGTGGTAGGCGAGGGTGAGGCGGTCGAGAAGCTGGTGACGTCGTCTGGGCTTGGAGAAGCTGCACCCGGTCGGCTCTGCTGCATCGCATGGTGTAGTCGTCTGCCTAGGGTCGCGCTCCAGCTACGGATCGTCCATTCCACTGTCTCTAGTAACCGCACCCGGAGGTCTTGTAGAGCCTCTAGCCAGAAGTCGGGGCTGCCGTCTATGGTAAGGGCAGGATCCGGACCCGGTTGGCTTATGGCTGCTCTGGCCTCCGCCTCGACCTCCCGCATCAGGTCTTGGAGTCTCATGCTGGCCATTCTTCTTTGGAGGGAAACCACACCCGATCAACCGGTAAGACGTTCTGGTTGAGCTGGTGAAGATGTCTTCTTTCTCTGTCGGTGTGTCTAGGTATGACACTCCCATCTCCTCTGGGCTTTTGTAGTCCAATCGTGGGAAAAGTCTTTGGGGTCCGCCCCCATGGTTGATTCGAGCAATCAGGGCGGACAAAGAGTTTGGCGCCTTTTGTCTTTGGCCCTCCCACAGTGAGGGGGGGGTTGACTCACTCTTGGGCTTCACGTGGCGGCTTCTTGTGGCGGGAACGCCATCTTGGGCGCCATCTTGACCCAATGGTGTAAAGGCGGGAAAGTTCTTTTTAGGACGAACAAAGTCCAATTGTAGACAATAAAGTCCAGTTTAAGCACAACATACCCGTTGGTAACGGGCCTGCTCGTATCCTGTTCGTGACGCCATTTTCTGACGCACACCAGGGGCCAGGGTTACTCCCGGTTTAAACAGGCGATTCTTCTCCTTCCTTGTCACGGGTGGACCGCGCCTGCCGGTAGTGGGGCCCGGTGTTAGTGCAGATCAAAATTGAGGTCGTCTTACGGGAACAGATTAAAAAGGGGTTTTAATTTGTTTTCTTCGTGACGCCACCTATGAGTAGATTCGGTAAGGGCTACCGACGCTGCGGAACCTCCCGGGGTGATGGACAGCAGCAAGATGTTACGCTCCCCACAGGCTGAGCGGTGGTCCCCGGGGGCTGGAGCTGCTCAAGATGTTGTGCGGCAGCTGCGGTTACCTTAAGTTTATGACGGACAGTTCATAAGGAGACACGGACACAGATAGTCTCTGCAACGGTTCTTTACTGTAACCAGCAGGCAGTACATGGCTTACAGTGGTTGAGTAGAAGACCGGGTGGACTTAGCAGTGATAGTGCTCCTCAGAGATCCGCAGTGTACCTCCTCTCTACCTCCTTAGCTTCTCTTGCCAGCGTCGCCCAGGAATACCAGGTCGGGTACGGGGAGGCTGCTTCAATGCCCTATCCATGATGTACGTTCTGGATTCTTTGGGGAGCCTTGGGTCCCTCGGTGGGTACACCGCTGGTTAGACGACTGGAAACTGGCTGGTGGTGGGGTGCTCCTATAAAGCTGCTCCTCCACGGGGCTGGTTCGCGTGACAGAGGTGAACTGCTGCCAGCTTCGGTACCAGTGAACCGGCTGTAAGTTGTGGGCACGGGAGTCTTTTGGGAACCCGTGTAGAAATGCCCATTCCCGGTAGTTAAGGCCTCAGGTGCGGACACCCGACCGGTGACGGCCCAGGGGCCCGCACGGAGTGCGGAGCCCCCGCTCCACTCCAAGTTCTAGTCTGCTCTCTTCAAGTTCTAGACTACGTTCTCACTCTGTTCTAACTGACTGTCTAGATTATTGTGTTCTCTTCACTACCCTAACACTCCACCCACCAGGACCTATGATTGGTCCCCTGTTCTAGGTGTTGTATGTTGGGTTGGATCTCTGAGTTAACTATTTCACTGCTTTGTCTAGAGAATATTGCGGCTGCAATACTCCCTTGTGACGCACTCGTTGCGGGGCGCCACACTGACTTAATTATTCCCCTGTTTACCACTATAATTAGCCAGATACAAACACTGATGCACCCCTTTTTGATTTCAGTTCCTTCATTAATTGAATTCTTAAATTGTTCAGTGTGCACGTGTGGAGCACAAAGGGCTGGGGTACCCAGTGTTCATGATCATGGTGGCTGCGCCCAGTGCTGTGGCCCTGGCTCACATTGGAGGGAGGGGGGAGGATAAAAATGAAGAAAACAAAACAAAAGAAAAATGTTTGTGACACTATTTGGGATTTCCCAGCCTTTAGGTGGCCAACACTGCAGATGCTCCCTGGGAGATAGGTGGTGTAGCAGTGTAGATGTTAGACCCTCATAACCAGGGCTGGCTCCCAGGGGTAAAGACAATGGGGGTGGGAGTAGGTGTGATGGTGCAAAGGAAGCACACAAGGCAGTGTCTTTGCTCTTTAGCTTTTTACAGAAGATGGTGCAACAGATAACGGGCACAAGCACCACCAGGCTCGTGGTGCAACCAGTCAGGTGAGAACTGTAGTCCGCTCTTCTAGGTGATATCTAGTAGCCTTCCTGCTTGTGAGCGCTCCCTTTATTCCCTTCTGTTGCTGTGGGTTACATCCAGCCAGTCAGGCAAAGCGAATCCAGTGGGTATTCTCACTGTCCTTAGTGCAGGTCCCAGATCCTCTATGTTGCCTTGCCTCGGAAAGTCCCACCAAAGTGTGACTACTGAGCATAAAACCCAGTAACATCCAGTTTCTGATACTGGGCCATGAAAACCCAGCAATTTAGGGCCTGGAAGCCTGTATTGCAGACAGTTACATGGTGGACCCGTAGAAGGGCAACCTGATGCAAAACAGTTTACCCTCGTCCGTCACGCCCACCACAAGGAGTCTGAAACACGGGCTGCCTGGAATCAAGGCATAGTGGCCGTTCAGTTTCCTAAAAGCATTGTAGTGCCCATATATACCGTCATCTCTTTGTTGAACTTTGAAACACAATCTTTAACTTGTATCTTTCACATCACATGGGAAATTACAGCCAATCAGGAGGGACTTTCATAACCTGTATAAAAGCCAAGGCAGGGAATTCAGCAGCAGTTGTGACTCTAGATAGTGAGAGGACATCACATTTAATTAGGAATAGAGATTGAGAGCGAGAACACTGAAGAAACAAAGCAGAAAATGAGTGACAGCAGAGCAGTGAAGAAGATTATGGTGTACGAGGATTAAGGGAATAGTGTCATACTTTTCTGTTGTTTGGGGTCACACGATCATTGATTCTTTCAAACCGATGGCACTTTGATCTGAGTAGCAACTGATAGCACACAAGTCAATGTAATTTGTGCCGCTCACCAAACAATCTTTTGACCAGTCCGATCCATATGACTGAGGGTAGCAGCCACCCGTCAGCTGGGTGAACGAAAAATTCCAGAAGTAGAAAATTACAGCGGAATCCTTAAAATGAAAAGGTTCTTGCTTTATTCAGGAAATATTAAAACATCACAACAGGGAAGTGAGTAACGAGTTGATGTGTTTCGGTGTGAGCCTTGGTCGTAACTTAGCTTGGTTCTCTCGTCCTCGGACAGTTCTCTTCTCCTTCTTTCCTCCATGCTTGGTGTGGCACACATAGACACACAATGCAAAGATTGAGGCAACTTTTCCTCTTTTTCCTTTGGTGTCAGGTGTGATTTTCATATTGCCCACACCTTGTACTTACTATAGGGGAGTGTGAACGACCGTCACATTCTTGACCAACAGTTTCGGAAAGATGCCAACAATTTTTCCTTGCCCATTTTGGGGGATTTGTGTGAAATCATATCCAATTTATCCTTTTTTCTCTGCAACTATTATAGCCTTAAATAACCCTCCATATAGTATATTGCATCCCAAAAGTCCTCCATATAATATAATGCACTGTCATATATTATAATACACCCCCATAACCCTCCATATAATATAATGCAACATCCATAGCCCTCCATATATTATAATGCACCCCATAGCCCTCCATATATTATAATGCACCCTTATAGCCCTCCATATATTATAATGCAACCCCCATAGTCCTCCATATATTATAATGCACCCCCATAGCCCTCCATATATTATAATGCACCCCCATAGCCCTCCATATATTATAATGCACCCTTATAGCCCTCCATATATTATAATGCACCCCCAAACTACTCCAAATAGTATAATACACCTCCATATATTATGATGCACCCTCTATAGCCCTTCATATTTTATAATGCATAAATAATGAAGTGAACAACTAAGGTCGCCTCATAGTAGGTGCGCCCCTGTCCCTCCTGATTTTACAATGAACATTTTATGAAATAAAAATCACAATAACAATTGGCTTCAATGTAAAAAGTGCAACCAATTTTATATATAAAAAAAACGTACCTGTTGAGGCCAAAGCAGAAAGGAAGGACATAAATCTCCAGAGATACATGGCTAATGTGAGGCTTGTTCTATCAAACGGAGGTTTTACATCACAGGGTGAAAGTGTTATAAGAAACAAACTTAACCTGTTTTGTTTCCAATTTGTACAAATGCCATGGCAACATTCCATCACTTAATACATTCAGTGCAATGATATTAAAGATATTTCCCTCGGGCAAGAAGTGACTTATTTTTCTGGATAAAAATAGGTGGACCCACAGGTGGGAAGTCCCTCTCTAAAATGTCCATGTTTCCTTCTAATAAAATTGATATTTATTTACCTATATAGCGTTATTAATTTCATAGCACTTTACATACAGCGACAACACTGTCCCCATTGGAGCTCACAATCTATCATCCTATCAGTCTTTGGCGTGTGGAAGAAAACTGGAGAACCCGGAGGAAACTCACAAGAAGACGGGGAGAAAATACAAACTCCTTGCAGATGTTGTTGTTTTTTGGTATGTGAACCCAGGACTGCAGCATGGCAAGACTAGTGCTAACCACTGAGCCACCCTATATTCAGTACAGCAATAACCACTGAGCCACCCTATATTCAGTACAGTGATAACCACAGAGCCACCCTATATACAGTACAGTGCTGTACTAACCACTGAGCCACCCTATATACAGCACAGTGCTACCCACTGAGCCTCCCTATATACAGTACAGTGCTAACCACTGAGCCACTCTATATACAGTACAGTGCTAACCACTGAGCCACTCTATATACAGTACAGTGCTAACCACTGAGCCACCCTATATACAGTACAGTGCTAACCACTGAGCCACCCTATATACAGTACAGTGCTAACTACTGCGCCACCCTATATACAGTACAGTGCTAACCACTGAGCCACCCTATATACAGTACAGTGCTAACCACTAAGCCACCCTATATACAGTACAGTGCTAACCACTGAGCCATCCCTATATACAGTACAGTGCTAACCACTGAGCCACCCTATATACAGTACAGTGCTAACCACTGAGCCACCCTATATACAGTACAGTGCTAACCACTGAGCCACCTTATATATAGTGCAGTGCTAACCACTGAGCCACCCTATATACAGTACAGTGCTAACCACTGAGCCACCCTATATACAGTACAGTGCTAACCACTGAGCCACCCTATATACAGTACAGTGCTAACCACTGAGCCACCCTATATATAGTACAGTGCTAACCACTGAGCCACCCTATATATAGTACAGTGCTAACCACTGAGCCACCCTATATACAGTACAGTGCTAACCACTGAGCCACCATATATATAGTAAAGTGCTAACCACTGAGCCACTCTATATACAGTACAGTGCTAATCACTGAGCCACCCTATATACAGTACAGTGCTAACCACTGAGCCACCCTATATACAGTACAGTGCTAATCACTGAGCCACCCTATATACAGTACAGTGCTACCCACTGAGCCACCCTATATACAGTACAGTGCTAACCACTGAGCCATCCCTATATACAGTACAGTGCTAATCACTGAGCCACCCTATATACAGTACAGTGCTAACCACTGAGCCACCTTATATATAGTGCAGTGCTAACCACTGAGCCACCCTATATACAGTACAGTGCTAATCACTGAGCCCTCCTATATACAGTACAGTGCTAACCACTGAGCCACCCTATATACAGTACAGTGCTAACCACTGAGCCACCCTATATACAGTACAGTGCTAACCACTGAGCCACCCTATATATAGTACAGTGCTAACCACTGAGCCACCCTATATATAGTACAGTGCTAACCACTGAGCCACCCTATATACAGTACAGTGCTAACCACTGAGCCACCATATATATAGTAAAGTGCTAACCACTGAGCCACCCTATATACAGTACAATGCTAACCACTGATCCACCCTATATACAGTACAGTGCTAACCACTGAGCCACCCTATATACAGTACAGTGCTAATCACTGAGCCACCCTATATACAGTACAGTGCTAACCACTGAGCCACCCTATATACAGTACAGTGCCCACTGAGCCACCCTATATACAGTACAGTGCTGACCACTGAGCCACCCTATATACAGTACAGTGCTAACCACTGAGCCATCCTATATACAGTACAGTGCTAACCACTGAGGTACCCTATATACAGTACAGTGCTAACCACTGAGCCACCCTATATACAGTACAGTGCTATCCACTGAGCCACCCTATATATAGTACAGTGCTAACCACTGAGCCACCCTATATACAGTACAGTGCTACCCGCTGAGCCACCCTATATACAGTACAGTGCTAACCACTGAGCCACCCTATATACAGTACAGTGCTAATCACTGAGCCACCCTATATACAGTACAGTGCTATCCACTGAGCCACCCTATATATAGTACAGTGCTAACCACTGAGCCACCCTATATACAGTACAGTGCTAACCACTGAGCCACCCTATATACAGTACAGTGCTAACCACTGAGCCACCCTATATACAGTACAGTGCTATCCACTGAGCCACCCTATATATAGTACAGTGCTAACCACTGAGCCACCCTATATACAGTACAGTGCTACCCACTGAGCCACCCTATATACAGTACAGTGCTACCCACTGAGCCACCCTATATACAGTACAGTGTTAACCACTGAGCCACCCCATATACAGTACAGTGCTAACCACTGAGCCACTCTATATACAGTACAGTGCTAACCACTGAGCCACCCTATATACAGTACAGTGCTAACCACTGATCCACCCTATATATAGTACAGTGCTAACCACTGAGCCACCCTATATACAGTACAGTGCTAACCACTGAGCCACCCTATATACTGTACAGTGCTAACCACTGAGCCACCCTATATACAGTACAGTGCTAACCACTGAGCCACCCTATATATAGTACATTGATAACCACTGAACCACCTTATATACTGTGCATGGATAACCACTGAGCCACCCTATATGCATTACAGTGCTAATCATTGAGCCACCCTATATACAGTACAGTGCTACCCACTGAGCCACCCTATATATAGTACAATGCTAACCACTGAGCCACCCTATATACAGTACAGTGCTAATCACTGATCCACCCTATATACAGTACAATACTAACCACTGAGCCGCTTTGCCGCCTACTAAGTCACAAATAGTTGTTTATATGACAAAACTTCTTTAAAAAGTGTTGTCTGCTACACCCCAAGGATAGGGCCTCCAATATGAGATTGGTGGTGGTCAATGTGACCTGATTTGATTGTTGAACTTCTACACAAGGAAAGATCTCACCTGAGATAAGCGCAGATCCCCATTTTTTTCTTTCCTGCACTTACTGTGGGTGGTCCGATCTTACAGCCAATCAGCACCCATAAAGCAAATAGCACTTTTTGCACAGGGGCTTAGGTCATTGGCTAGGTATGCAACATGTCCTTGCCATATAAGAACCGGCCATTTCCCCTCTTAACCATTTTCTCAGTGTTGGAGCTCAGTGACAGTCTCACTGCTGCAGTGCCGAAGCTGCTTATCCAGTGTGAGCTATTTAGATAGCTAGCACAGTGCCTGAAGTCTTGCGCCTGCGCAGTGGAATCACTCACTCTTCAATAGGGCACAGTGAGACGCCACTGTGCAGGTGCGAGACTTTACAATTGTGTGGATGATGTCACTAGGTCATCCATTTGCATAATCAAGAGGGGCGGTGTTGACATGACGCGGGGCATTGTTGGTGTGGAGCGGGGCGGTGTTGGCGTGGGTTGGGGCGGTGTTGGCATGGAGCAGGGAGGTGTTGGCGTGGAGTGGGGCAGTTTGGTGCGGAGCGGGGTGGTGTTAGCGTGGAGCGAGGCGGTGTTGGAGTGGACTGGGGAGGTGTTGGCGTGGAACGGGGTGGTGTTGGCATGGCGCGGGGCAGTGTTGGTGTGGAGCGGGGCGGTGTTGGCGTGGGTTGGGGCGGTGTTGGCATGGAGCAGGGAATTGTTGGCATGGAGTGGGGCAGTGTTGGTGCAAAGCAAGGTGGTGTTAGCGTGGAGCGAGGCGGTGTTGGCGTGGACTGGGGAGGTGTTGACGTGGAACGGGGAGGTGTTGGCATGGTGCGGGGCAGTGTTGGTGTGGAGCGGGGCAGTGTTGGCGTCGGTTGGGGCGGTGTTGTCATGGAGCAGGGAGGTGTTGGCGTGGAGTGGGGCAGTGTTGGTGCGGAACAAGGTGGTGTTAGCGTGGAGCGAGGCGGTGTTGGCGTGGACTGGGGAGGTGTTGGCGTGGAACGGGGGGGTGTTGGCGTGGAGCAGGGCAGTGTTGGCGTGGACTGGGGAGGTGTTGGCGTGGAACGGGGGGGTGTTGGCGTGGAGCGGGGCAGTATTGGCGTGGACTGGGGAGGTGTTGGCGTGGAACGGGGAGGTGTTGGCGTGGAGCGGGGCGGTGTTGTCATGCAGTGGGGCGGTGTTGGGGTGGAGCGGGGCAGCAATGATGGCAATCTGCAGACACCTATATGACCCATAAAAGAAATTAGCATATGGAGCAGGACAGATTAAAAGTCATTTTCTGAGGTGCAAGGGAGACATCTGAGGATATAAAGGGTTTACAGCATTCCCAATTACATCATATTTAAGGTGGTGGGCAGGGTTTATAACCCCTAAAACTGGTGACAGGCACACTTTAAGTATTATGTGCTACACTGAGGATTGGTTAATGTGCAATGTGCTTTGTCATCTGCTTCCATCTACTGGCTAGTATATAGAATACATAAAAGAGCATTAGGTCTGCATAGTCTCATTGCTGAAACTTATTGAACCTGTAGAAGTCTCCCAACTTAGTGCAGATGTAAACAAGTCCCCGAGATTCAACGGCGCAGTAAAGGCAACTAGGTGATAACTCACAACGGAAATGTATTTTTGCACAAACAAAGAATTAGCGGTGGCAGATAAGATGAGAAATTAGTGCAAAATATTACGAAAGGAAAAGAACAGATTAATACACAGCAAGAGCTCTGCAAGATCTGAATGCAATATACGTATGTTTGATTACTCATTACACTAAATAGCAAATCTTACTAAACGTATCCCAGCTTTAGTCACAATCCCACATGTCTAAGTAATTAAATCTATCAACACACAAGATCTAACGGAACTATAGCAGAATACGCTAATTTGCAAGTCCAATATCCCATGGATAACTCCCTTAGCGGTGTACAGTATGTCTAGACATGAATTAACTGTCCAGCTCACTTGGAGCATCAGGCTGATAGCTCCTCTGAGAGGCAACAGAGGTGTCCATATACCGGTGCTCAGTCACCTGCAACCCACAGATGGGGGCGGTTGTGGCACCAGCGTCCGGCCATGCTGTCAGGGGGGTGACCGGTGGAATTTATAGATACAAGGTCACCATAGGGCTCTGCCAGTCAGGTGCATGTGAAGCATAGTGTCAGAGCAGCCTATTGGTCATGCCCTTCTATTAGATCGGGCGGAAACCCAAACCGGTCCTGTCCTGGCTCTGCCTATGGAGAGGAAGGTTTGTCTTCCCTGTAAGAAAACACTACCGCGCACAGAATCTTATTCCAGTCCATGTGTAGTGGACACTCTGCTCCATATTATTGTCTGCACAAATGAGTGAAACTTTCTTTATTTAGAAGAGGTATTCTCATCTTCTTAGGTGGAAATTTTTAGATAGTGTTTGCAAATATTAGCAAATTAACTGCTAACTAAAACTTTATATATTAATACTTTTTTTTCAATTACATTTTGTTGCATTAGAGATTAACCATGGCTCCTAGACAGCAGAACATGTGCAGTATTTACAAGCTCTATTTTGAAGCTGTCCAGGATAGCTAAAGTAAGCTCTTTCCTCCGAATCCTGGTCATCTTTAGCAAAGTGCTTAGAAGTTAGACAGCAGCAGTGGTCGGTTGCCTAGGCAGCGAGCGGTAACCAAATATCTCAATTAAGCCCTTCACGGCCAAGGACCTCTATGTACATCCTTGATTATGTCTATCTCTTTGATGCAATCTCATGTGCTGAGCTCACTTCATCCCCCACACATGTCCGCTGATCTTAGTCATAGTAACAAAATGAAGCAGCGGCAGCACTCACCGGTCACAGGAATTTTCTTTTATTTTCTTTACACTGTACAAACAATTTATATGGTGGTTACAGCAAGGGTTCGGGGGTGCAAGGGTAGGATGGAGGGTCCTCAACACAACGGACCATTTCGTGCCTCCTCACAGCGCTTCAACAGGTTACAGCGCGGAGGCGCAAAACGGTACATTGTGTTGAGGACCCCCCATGCTCCCCCGCACCCCAGCACCCTTCTGCAACCGCCAAGTAAATTGTTTGTACAGTGTAAAGAGAATAAAAGAAGACTCCTGTGACCGGTGAGTGCTGCCGCTGCTTCATTTTGTTACTATGACTATGATTACCTCGTGACCAGAAGTGCACCATAGATTCTCAGATGCCGACAGGTAAAGCCGACGGGCGGTGACTAGAAGCTATTCCAGCATCTCCCAGAGCCGAAAAGCCCCAGAAGAGGCAGAGGATTGTGGCAGTGCCTGGCTCTCACATAAAGTAAATGTCCGCTGATCTGATCAACTGACATTTGTAGCTAACAGCATCAATTGGACCAGCAATCCGACTGGCAATGTTTAAAGGGAATCGGTCAGGCCAAAAATCCATATATAACTGATATAATTTTCTAATTCCTCTGTCTAACCTATGTCTGTTCATGTATTTCTATTATTTATTTCTCCCTCCTATCCTCTGTAAACTTCAAAATAAAAGATTAATTCCATCTGTCAGTCCCAGTGATTTCTCTGCTGTCCAATCCCCAAAGAGTAAATATTCATGCATCACTACACTGTCCTGCCCTCCTTTATGATCTGTCTGTTGTGTGACTCATTCACTGCAGACAGAGAAGGGAGGGGGAGGAGTTGTGTGCTCTTAGATGCAGCTCTGACCTCTTTATGTCATTGTGTGTATCTGAGACATATGTGCAGTCTAAAATATTTCTATGTGATTATAAGAACATTTGATCATTTGCTCAGCAGATACACACATTACACGTATGCAGGAAAGCCAAGGTTCATATATATCCATAGAAATCTTACAGACACCACAGGCTGCAGCACAAAACACCTCCCTCCTCCCACCACAGAGGGGAGGGACAGAACACCAGCTTGGCTGGGTGGTGAAATTTAAATAACAATTATACAGCAGTCGGATTATTCAGATGTTAATAAAATGGAGAAGACTAATATACTAGCTCCCTGCAAGGTCTGAAAATGCTGGTAGCATGGAAACTACAAGTGGTACAATAATGATTTTACATGTTTTTTAAAGGTCTGCCCAGGCACTATTCAAGGGTAATATCAATATCATACTGAAAAATGACCTGAAAGTGTCCCTTTAACCTTTGGATCGCAGATGGGATCGCGCTGTTCCCTGCTGGCATCGGAGGTCCTGTCACGGGGGCTGGATGAATTATCATGACAGTACGGGTTCAGCTGATTATACTGGATGTCGTCATTAATCACTTTGTGCCGGTGATGCCTGTTCGGTGTCATTGGCAGAAAGTTATCATTTGTGCTGTGCAGAGGGATGGTGAAGCATCTATCTGTATAACTGCAGTGCAGAGTCAAATGGGGCCATGTAAAATTAAGGAAAAGTTAAAAAAAAACATTTTAAGAAGTATGAAAAAAAAAACAAAAAAAAAACACACAACTTCAAATTACCCCCTTTTGCCCCATTGAAAATAAAACTATTAAAAAGCACACGTTTGGTATCGCTGTGTTCACAAATACCCGACTATCAACATATACAATCAATTAATCAGATCTGTAAACTGAGTAACAGAAAAAAGTCTAAACGGCAAAAATTAATTTTTTTTTGATCGTCACAACATTGCAATAAAATGCAATACCGGAGATCAAAAACATCAAATCTACCCAAAAATGGTATCACTAGAAACGTCAGCTCAAGACCCCCCAAAAAAAGCCAGCACACAGCCGCAGACCCAGAAAAATGATAACACTACTGGGCGCGGAAAATGTCAACAAAAGCACAATTATTTTTATTTTAAAATTCAGATTTTTTTTCACCACTTAGATAACAGTAAGGGTACCTTTACACGCGGCCACTTTTCTAGGAATTTCACTGGCAATTTGCTGGTTGCAGTGAAATCATGGATACATTGTTCCATTTGTACACAGCCACAAGATAGAACAATGTGTCCATGATTTCACTGCAACCAGCAAATTGCCAGTGAAATTCCTAGAAAAGTTGCCGCGTGTAAAGGTACCCTAATGGTATACATGTTTGGCATCTACAAACTCGTACTGACCTGAGGCATCATACCAACATGTCAGTTTTACCCTATAGTGAAGATGGTGAATAAAAAACCCAAAAAACAAATGTGTAATTGCACTTTTTTTTTTTTTTTGCAATTTCACCGCCGTTAGACTTTTTTTTTTCCCATTTTCCAGGACACTATTGTGGCGCCTCTCTGGCGGGAGGCCACAGGGAGGTACTGCATCCCAAATAGAAGGTGTAGTGCCTCCATAGTCACAGGTAGAGGGGGGAGCTACAGAGTCTGTATCCAAAACCACAAAATCCCAATCACAGCCACCCTAGCACCAGGGACTGTATATTAAGTAGGTCCCAGGGGGGTGGAGCTTAGCAGAGCGGGGGATGTGACGTAAGTGACAGTGATAGTTTGACTCAAGTCTGCCAGATGGTGTGAGGAGAGCAGCAGAGATGGACGCAGGGAGGACAGGAGGGCACCTCTAAACTGAGAGGTGACCCAGACAATTAAGTGGACATTCTAGGACTGGTTGGAGCTGGCTGGAGAGTCCTGGTCAACACCAGAAAACCGGAACCGAGGCGGTTTGTTAAGGTTCATCCCACACTGCTGACCGGCAGGCTGTGGGCCTTACCATGAAGGTGCCACAGCACCCATCAAAGTAGTCCAACCTCTGTCCCAAAGCTGGGGTTCAAGACGCTGACAAGTAAGAGAGACTTTAAGCAACAGACCCGGGGACCAGAAACCTGACTCCAGAGTGGGAGTGTAAGGAGCCAAAAGAGCCCATAAAGGAACAGGAACAAGAAAGCATTTGAAAGGCACCGCTGACAGACTCTGTGGCGAACCCCAAAGCCTGCGGCAACAAATTCCCTGGCAAACTAGACTGTACCGTGTACCTATTGATCAATCTGGTACCAGTAAAGAACTGTTTGGGCTAACTTGGTGTCTCGGCATCAATTATTCATTGCCTGGGAGGCTCCTACAGCACCAAAGAGCCAAGGACTACGACTCCCCTAATCCACCCCGCTGCCCTGAGGTAAAGCTCCGCCTGTGGGGAGCTGTACTACCAAAGCTGCATCACCATCACCTCAGCGGTCAGCTGCAGCGCTGGTAAGTACATTACCAGGTACCACAGGTGGCGTCACGTATAATAATCCCCCATCCCAAATAGTTTTCCCCTCAGCCATTGAGTGTCCAGGGCACGGGACCGGGACCCGACCAGCCGTGATCCCCACTGAAGTAGCAACCTGCCCCGGTATCTGAGTACCCCATACCCTGTCGAACGACTCCCTATATGGTAAAATGATTGATGGCATTCAAACTTATAACTCGTCCACGCAAAAAACAAACTCTCATATGTCTATATTGACAGAAAAATTAAAAAGCTATGGCTCGTAAGAAAATGGGAGGAAAAAGTAAAACGGTAAATGGAAAATCGCCCGGCGGGGAAGGGGTTTAATATGAAGAATGGCTGCAAATTTTAATAAGCGCAAATTTCAAAAGTGTTTGATTTTACAACCACTATCCAAGCATTTCCTTCAATGAAGATATGAAAAACACTTAATTCTCAATTTATTTTCAACTTCTTTAATTTCGACTCTCTTGTATTAAAATATGAATTAAATAAAAGGTGCTAGAACCATTATAAAAGGCAGAAGAGACGGCAGTATGGTTTCTGCAGTAGATTTTGTAGTAGATGTTGTAGTAGATGATGCGCTAGCTGTGGCTGGGGTGCAGGAATATGTGGTTTCTGTATGCACAGCGCCATCCGTGGAAGAGTCATTTCTTTGATAACAGAAACCTTGCGAGGCGCAACCATGGTCTCTTGAAGACACAGTCAGGGAGCCTAGAAAACAAAGAGCATGAATGGTTTACATAGTAACTACTAGATGGGTTACAATGGTAATCACAAGCGGAGCAATAGCGACCGGCTTACAGGGAGAGGGGTGTCCACAGTGACATACGCCCAATTATGATAAGCGGTAGCACTGTTTTCAGACTTGCATGGACAGCGCTATAGTCAACACTGCAACACCGAGCGTAACAAAGAACTAGTGACTTTTGAATTAAAAGAGACATAGGTGGCTCGCTGGCTGGTGCAGCGCTCTGGACTCTAGCACTGTGAGCATGTGAGAAGATCAACACAAATGGATGAATGCTGACCAAGTTAGTGATGGCTACATAAGACGCAAGTTGTGCACCGATCTGTTTTAGGAAAAAGCTATTCTGGGCATACAGACATGGTATTTTAGAGTGTTGGGTGTGAAAAAACAGGCGTACTGGTGGTGCTCATTCAAGATTAAGGCCTGTCCATTTGTAGAAGTAAAAAAAAATGGCACTCACCAGGTCTTTGACTCATAAAATCGTTCTTATTTTGTCTTCTTAAAATTACATGCGATGCAGGTGGACAAGCACAGCATAGTATCAGGAGGACAGCTGTTTTGTGTCAGCTCGACACTTCTACAGATCCTCAGGATCACGACACAGCTGTCATTCTAATATTATGCTGTGCTTGTCCACCTGCATTGCATGCAGGGGTGGACTGGCCCAGGCGGCAGGGGGGGCAAGTGCCCCCCAGGGTGGTGGTATAGCCCTCATCTAGGGCCGCCCCCCCCCCCCCACTGAAATGGGCTGGCCGGCTTTACTTTCCGGCTGTGGCCGGCAGCGCAGCAGGCGATGCAAAGGGGAGTCTGGTAAGTGAGCCAACTGTCTCAGTCCTCCCCCCCGCTCCTCACCGTGGCGTCCGATTGCACAACACCCCCCCCCCACACACACTCCTCACCGCGGCGTCCGATAGCACCCCCTCTCCCGCTCCTCACCAAGGGCTGTCAGGAGAACACTGCCTCCCGAAATAGGAAGCACCAGCCCGCCCCTGATTGCATGTCATTTTAACAAGCTGAAATAAAAAGGGTTTTATGAGGCAAGACCTGGTAAGGCTGGCTTCACACCACGGCAAGGTCCCCGTTCCGGGGCTGTCCGGTGTAAACCAGACAGCCCCGGACCGGATCAGCACACAGAACAGGAGGGCCAAATGTGCCCTTCGGTCCTGTGTGCAGCTGGACGGCTGTAATTGCAGCCGCAGCTGCTGATTTTTCAAGATCGCGGCTAGCAGGGAGCTAGCCGCGGTCCTGAAATCACAGCGGCGTGCAGCCGCCAGAATCCGGTTCCCGGATTAGCCCGGCCCCATAGGCTCCCATGTTAGGGAGAAATGGATTGCCCCGGATCCGGGACAATCTGGGACAATCCGGGAGAATCCGGGATCCGGCTTTTTGGGGTGAGTTTTCTCCCCGGACACAAAAATGTTGCTTGCTTGTCCGGTGAGAATAATCCGAACTCTCCTGGATTCCACCGCAGGGATGAAACCGGATGGCAGAGAGCTGCCATCCGGTTCCATCCGGCCCCATAGGCTACTATGGGGCCAAAAACCGGTCCGAGGGCTGTCTGGTTTACACCGGATAGCCCCGGACAGGACCTTGCCGTAGTGTGAAGAGCCAGCCTTAGTGCTGGAGTTTCCTGTGCTAGTGCAGGATGTGGAGGCATTGAGCTGAGCTTTGGGGGTCCTGGTCCAAAATGTGATTTGAGGCTTGAAGGACCCCTGTAATCCACTGATTACTGTATTCTAAAATGATTTTAGACACAAATTGAAAATATTGAAGATGAATGATCAGTCCATGTAAAGAAACATTCTATAGGTTCTCCATCCTGGTTTCCAAGTCTAAAATCTATAGGCTGTTATAGCCTTGGCAACGTGGATAAGATTTCAGCAGAACATTGGACTGGCCCACCAGTAGGTCAATGGGTCCAAGCACTGGCGCTGTTGGGTGAGCGAGTTGGCAGCTCATATTAGCTAGTCATAGCTCTTCCTTTGGAGAAATGTATATGTTGTCACTGCTTCTTACAGTTCCACAACCTCAGCTTGACCTCTGCTCTGATTACTAATTGGAGCACTAAATTCGAGAATCTGTCTGCTCATCACTTTTCTTCCCTAGAAATGACCAGATTTAACCTGACCCTTTACCTCCCTACGCAACAGCGCAATTCATTACAATGGTGTATTTTTTCTGCTGCATTTATTTGGCAGAAAATCTCCTGAATTTAAGACTCCGTCCCACTCTATGTATAAAGATGCTTTGGACTGTTCTTTTTTTGGGGTGCAAGTTTTTGGTTTGAAAAGCGCAGCTTAATCTTTCAATACAGTATCAGTGGTTTTTTTTTTGCAGTAGATAAAAGCTTCCAATCTGCACAAAAACTGCATGAAATAAGGGAGTAAAGCAGGAACATAACTAGACTGGGTGTAAGGGTTGCAATTGCATCTGGGTCCTGTGCCTACTAGGGCCCAAATGTCCCTTTGATCTATGTAATAAGATTAAACTCATGCTCGGGACCAGGTTCATGTTCAGGGTTTCTCTGCTAAAGGAAGGGAAGAGTTTATACCGCTGATATACTTACCGGGTCCGCGTTCTTTCTTCCTGGTGTGATGCGAGATGCGTCACTTCCGGGCCGCCTCTTATCTTCTGGCCATATATGACTGGCTGTTGGAGCCAGCCACATGACCATTCCCCCAGAACCCCAGAAATTATGCCGCGCCACCGCACACCGGGTACAAATCACGTGGACCCGGTAAGTATAATGACACTGATTAACAACTCTTTCCTTCCTTTAGCAGAGAAACCCAGAACATGAACCCGGGGAAAAAAGGGATGTTTGCCCATCCCTACTCGGGACCCCTGTTGAATACATTGAGCTGAATATCATTGTAAAGCCATTGACAGTTAGGTAGCATGGACAGTATGCACCTAAGCTGTCCCACTAGCTGGAGATCTCTATGCCAATCCCTGCCAGGATTCACGGTTTCTAAACCAGGAATGGACCGCTGTTATACGATATGCATGTTTCCGACACTCGTCCAGAACCCTCGACTTGTGGGTGAAACATTGCCCAAATCAGGTGTATGGAGCAAGGCCATGCCCACTAGATAGCTATGCATACTAGTTGGACATGTGTGGCGCCCCGCAACGAGTGCGTCACAAGAGGGTATTGCAGCCATAAAAGCAGCCGCAATATTCTCTGACCCGGCAGTGATCTGGTTAACTTAGAAATCCAACCCTGCATGCATCACCTAGAACAGAGGGCCAATCCTAGGTCCTGGTGGGTGGAGTGTTAGGGAAGTGCAGTAGAACAGACCCTTAGTCTACACACAGTTGAAGAAGGGATCTAGAACCTGACGAGAGTAGTCTAGAACTTGGAGAGGAGCGGGGGCTCCGCACCCCGTGCGGGCCCCCGGGCCGTCACCGGTCGGGTGTCAGCACCTGAGGCCTTATCTACCGGGATTGGGCATCGTAACCACGGGTTCCCAAAAGACTCCCGTGCCCACAACTCACAGCCGGTTCACTGGTACCGAAGCTGGCAGCAGTTCATCTCTGCTACGCGAACCAGAAGAGTGGAGGAGCAGCTTTATAGGAGCACCCCACCACCAGCCAACTTCCAGTCGTCTAACCAGCGGTGTACCCACCGAGGGATCCAAGGCTCCCCAAAGCATCTAGAACGTACATCATGGATAGGGCATTGAAGCAGCCTCCCCGTACCCGACCTGGTATTCCTGGGCGACACTGGCAACCAATTAGTTAGAATGGAGGAACACTACGGATTTCTAAGGGACACTATCACTGCTGAGTCCGCCCGGTCTACTACTCAACCACTGTATACCATGTACTGCCTGCTGGTTACAGTAAAGACCCGTTGCAGAGACTTTCTGTGTCCGTGCTTCCTTATGAACTGTCCGTCCGCACAACAAGAGAACCGCAGCTGCCGCACAACATCTTGAGCAGCTCCAGCCTCCGGAGATCACCGCTCAGCCTGTGGGGAGCGTAACATCTTGCTGCTGTCCATCCCCCGGAGGTTCCGCAGCGTCGGTAGTCCTTACCGAAACTACTCATAGGTGGCGTCACGAATAAATTAAAAACCCCTTTAATCTGTTCCACCAAGACGTCTTCAACCCTTTTGATCTGCACTACACCGGGCCCCACTACCGGCAGGCGCGGTCCACCCGTGACAAGTAGGAAGGAAGCATCGCCTGTCTAAACCGGAGTCCCGGCCACGGTGAGTCACATGCCCGCTCTATACATTTGTATAGCAAGGATGCACCCACTAGTTGTGTTGTTGCTGGGAAAATGCATAATGCATAACTGCGGTCTGTTCCTGGCTCAGAAAACCAGTAAATCAACAATGCCCAGTGTGGGTGCTGGGATAATTGATGAGTCTGAATCCACATAGGGTGACTGCACAAATATCAGTATAGACCGGACAACCCCTTTAACAGAAACAAGTTCCTCCACAGGTCAGAATACTCATTCTATATCCAGCATGGCGTGAAACCAGGGGCAGATAAATATAGCGGAAGGGAAAGATAATCATAACTGCAGCTGGAATAAAAGCTAAGAGAATTCTCAGCCAGCAGTGAAGGAGTCCTTAACCCCTAGAGCAGAGAAGGGAAAGTACATTAGAAAGACAGTCAAGTAAGCTCTACAGAGGGCCTGTGATTGATTAAATCCTGAGACCTCCTGACCCCAGGTCCCCTAGTGGTGAAATCAGGACATGGCACACTCATGACAACCATTAGCATACATTTGCATGGTGTTGATGTGAAATCATTAGCACGAATACATTTTCTCTGCAAGTTATCTCTATTGGGTCTAAAATACTCCAGTCTGACACCATTTCACCTAATCTCATCCCAACACAATAATAATAAGTGCAGAGACTGCAATCAATGTTGAGTTACGGTGCAAATTTTACATCCCGAGGAAGTGAATTTATTCTTGAACTAGCTGTGAGCCCGATTCTAAAGAATCGGGTAGTCTAGAATCCATATATAGTTTATTTACTAATATTTAGGGGAGTGCAGTGAAATTAATTGTGTGTATACAGGTGGCTCAGTGGGTAGCAGAGTATATGGTGGCTCAGTGGTTAGCACTGTATACGGTGGCTCAGTGGTTAGCACTGTGTATGGTGGATCAGTGGTTAGCACTGTATATGGTGGCTCAGTGGTTAGCACTGTATATGGTGGCTCAGTGGTTAGCACTGTATATGGTGGCTCAGTGGTTAGCAATGTATATGGTGGGTCAGTGGTTAGCACTGTATACGGTGGCTCAGTGGTTAGCACTGTATACGGTGGCTCAGTGGTTAGCACTGCGCGGTTGGTCAGTGGTTAGCACTGGGTGGTGGCTCAGTGGTTAGCACTGCACGGTGGCTCAGTGGTTAGCACTGCGCGGTGGCTCAGTGGTTAGCACTGCGCGGTGGCTCAGTGGTTAGCACTGCGCGGTGGCTCAGTGGTTAGCACTGCACGGTGGCTCAGTGGTTAGCACAGCGCGGTGGCTCAGTGGTTATCACAGCGCGGTGGCTCAGTGGTTAGCACTGCGCAGTGGCTCAGTGGTTAGCACTTTAGCACTGTGCGGTGGCTCAGTGGTTAGCACTTTAGCACTGCGCGGTGGCTCAGTGGATAGTAGTGCGCGGTGGCTCAGTGATTAGCAGTGTACGGTGGCTCAGTGGTTAGCAGGAGTATGGTGGCTCAGTGGTTAGCAGTGAGGTGGGGAGGGCAGAGTGGTCAGCGCAGTGCGGCGGACAGAGTGGTCAGCGCAGTGCGGCGGGCAGAGTGGTCAGCAGAGGACAGAGGCACTCTGACTGTCATTGTCTTCCCCGCCACGGCATTTTCACTCCGCCGTCGCCAGCTCCACTGGCCAGCTCCACTGTTGGCTCCACTCATGCAGAGCATTGCTCCTGTGCAGGCTCCTCTCTGCTGAGTATTGCTCCTGTGCAGCCTCCTCTCTGCAGAGCATTGCTCCTGTGCAGCCTCCTCCTCTCTGCAGAGCATTGCTCCTGTGCAGCCTCCTCCTCTCTGCAGAGCATTGCTCCTGTGCAGCCTCCCCTCATGCAGAGCAATGCTCCTGTGCAGCCTCCTCTGTGCAGAGCATTGCTCCTGTGCAGCCTCCTCTCTGCAGAGCATTGCTCCTGTGCAGCCTCCTTACTGTAGAGCATTGCTCCTGTGCAGCCTCCTCTCTGCAGAGTATTGCTCCTGTGCAGCCTCCTCTGTGCAGAGCATTGCTCCTGTGCAGCCTCCTCTCTGCAGAGCAATGCTCCTGTGCAGCCTCCTCTCTGCAGAGCATTGCTCCTGTGCAGCCTCCTCTGTGCAGAGCATTGCTCCTGTGCAGCCTCCTCTCTGCAGAGCATTGCTCTTGTGCAGCCTCCTCCCTGCAGAGCATTGCTCCTGGGCAGCCTCCTGTCTGCAGAGCATTGCTCCTGTGCAGCCTCCTCTGTGCAGAGCATTGCTCCTGTGCAGCCTCCTCTCTGCAGAGCAATGCTCCTGTGTAGCCTCCTCTCTGCAGAGCAATGCTCCTGTGCAGCCTCCTCTGTGCAGAGCATTGCTCCTGTGCAACCTCCTCTCTGCAGAGCAATGCTCCTGTGCAGCCTCCTCTCTGCAGAGCATTGTTGCTGTGCAGCCTCCTCTCTGCAGAGCATTGGTCCTGTGCAGCCTCCTCTCTGCAGAGCAATGCTCCTGTGCAGCCTCCTCTCTGCAGAGCATTGCTGCTGTGCAGCCTCCTCTGTGCAGAGCATTGCTCCTGTGCAGCCTCCTCTCTGCAGAGCAATGCTCCTGTGCAGCCTCCTCTCTGCAGAGCATTGCTGCTGTGCAGCCTCCTCTGTGCAGAGCATTGCTCCTGTGCAGCCTCATCTCTGCAGAGCAATGCTCCTGTGCAGCCTCCTCTCTGCAGAGCATTGCTCCTGTGCAGCCTCCCCTCTGCAGAGCATTGCTCCTGTGCAGCCTCCTCTCACCTGTATCCTGGAGATCAGCTCCTGGGGGCTCAGTCCGGGGTCCTCTGTCACCTCTATGTTCCCTTGTGATCTCAGGATGTCAGAGGTAGAGAAACACTGATGAGGACACGTCTGATGTGAGACAGCGGCATGATGTCTCCTGTGCTGACAGTGCAGCAATGAAAGTGCCCGTGATGATGTCACAGTCATGTGATATAGCCCCGCCCATACCAGTGACATCATCTCAGGTCCTGGAAGGAGAGACTGTGCATGGACTCGCAAAGGCATTGCGAGTGTGGCAGCCACGCATACGACGACGGAAACAGCGCCGAATATGACGGAAGTGGCCTTAGGGTAATTATATATTAGATTATATTAGATTAGATTATATTATATATTAGATTTTTCATTACAGAGTTCACCTTTTGCATTGTGTAGGTTGAAATTGCAACAAAGGTTAAGCTGAATTCCTATCAAGCCATAGGCAGCTTATGAGTAATGAGCCACTTAGTTTTTTTTACCTGTTGTCTTTTGTGTAGTTTTATCAAGACACATCCTTTGATCCCCAGCACAACTTAAAGAGCATCTTAGTCCATTGGGCGTTGTACTCACATCGGGCACTTCAACAACATAAAAAGAGTAGAAAATAATCTACTCTATAATTGCCGTAGGCAAAATCGTGTCGGACCTCGAAATCGCCGTGGCTTTGTCACTCTGTGACGTCACCACGAGCAAAGCATTGGCCAATGCGAGTCATTGGCTGCGCGAGCAATGGCCGCGAGGCCATTGCGAGTCGCTAGCTCTGTGCGAGCAATGGCCGCGAAGCGGCCATTGCGAGTCGCTGGACGAAAATAGAACCAGAGGCTCGGCCACAAAGCTAGCGATTTACCGCTCAGGTAGCGCGAGCAATGGCCGCGAGGCCATTGCGAGTCGCTGCCTGAGCCGCGCTTCTGATTGGTCGGCGCCAGCGAGTCGTTACACTTGCGGCGCGCTTGCGGTAATCCCCATACAAAGTATAGGGGGACTTGCGGCAGGTGCGGTTTTTTAAATTTAATAATAATAAAAATACTAAAAAAAAAATAAATAAATAATATAAATAATAAACAATAAAATAAAACATAATAATAAAAAAAAATATATATATAAAATTAATATATTAATTACATTAACTAATTAAAATAAAAAAATTAATCTAATACCCCCAAAAAAGTATTCAACACCCCCCAAAAAGTATTCAACCCCCTCAAAAAAATTTTCAACCCCCACAAAAAAGTATTCAACACCCCCCAAAAAGTATTCAACACCCCCAAAAAGTATTCAACCCCCCCAATAAGTATTCAACCCCCCCCCAATAAGTATTCAACCCCCCCAAGAAGTATTCAACCCCCCCAAAAAGTATTCAACCCCCCCAATAAGTATTCAACCCCCCCCCAATAAGTATTCAACCCCCCCAATAAGTATTCAACCCCCCCCAAAAAGTATTCAACCCCCCCCAATAAGTATTCAACCCCCCCAATAAGTATTCAACCCCCCCAATAAGTATTCAACCCCCCCCAATAAGTATTCAACCCCCCCAATAAGTATTCAACCCCCCCAAAAAGTATTCAACCCCCCCAATAAGTATTCAACCCCCCCAAAAAGTACTCAAACCCCCCCAAAAAGTACTCACACCCCCCAAAAAGTCCTCACCCCCCCAAAAAAAATACTCACACCCCCCCCAAAAAGTACACCAGCTATAACTACTATAATCAAATTAATGCACGTTCTAGAATCCCGATGCATTTGCATCGGGCTCACAGCTAGTTATCTAATAAAACTATAACTGAATCGAAAAGCAGAAAGAGGAAAATCATTATTTTGCTAAAAAAAAAAACACATTGGAGTTAAGAGTAGAAATTTCTTGGAATAGCCAAATAGATAAAGCTAATGTTTTATGCAAAGTTTATGTTGATTCACCAATAATAATAGAGAAAGCCCCGCACTAATACTTCAGACCGCTGAGTGTTCACCTTATTCACATCAGGAGAGGAGGAGTTGGTTATTTCACCACTCAGTGGTACAGTGTTCATTTTAGGACATATCAAAGTCAGACGTCAGAAATACTCTGTCTAATACCTGATTATGATGACTTTGACTTTGGTAAATGACTTTGACAAATGACTTTGACTTTGATAAATGACTTTGATAAATGACTTTGATAAATGACTTTGACTTTGATAAATGACTTTTATATATGAATTTGACTTTGATAAATTACTTTTATATATGAATTTGACTTTGATAAATTACTTTGATAAATGACTTCGATAAATGACTTTGACTTTGATAAATGACTTTGATTTTGATAAATGACTTTTATATATGAATTTGACTTTGATAAATGATTTTGATAAATGACTTTGACTTTGGTAAATGACTTTGATAAATGACTTTGATTTTGATAAATGACTTTGACTTTGATAAATGACTTTGACTTTATCAAAGTCAAAGTCACATTCAGGAATCAGACAGTATTTCTGATGTTTGACTTTGATATGACCATGTCCTAAAATGAACACTGTAGAGTGGAGGTGCAATCCTATATGACACAGTTCATTGATTATAGAGTATAGAATGAAAGGATGCGCTCACCACAGGTGGAGTTGAAACCTTTATTCTCGGTAACACACAGGTGACATGCGGGCGGGCTGCAGGGTGCAGGTTACGTCCACTAGAACAATGCATGTTTCGCTTGATTGAACTTCTACGTGACCCAGAGAAGCTTGATCAATTGAAACATGCGTTGTCCCAGTGGACGTAGCCTGCACCTTGCAGCCTGCCCGCATGCCACCTGTGTGTTACCGAGAATAATGATTTCATCTCCACCTGTGGTGTGTGCATCCTTTCATTCTATACTCCGTAATCAAAGGTTATGTTGACCTTTTCAAGATAGGGTTTTATGTTTATTTTGTATCTGAAAGAAAAGAAAAATGAAACATTTTTTCTAAGTATTTAAATAATAATAATCTTACTAATTTGTGTACACAGCTCACATACAAATCTACAGTATGTCTCAATGGTTACAGACTACAAGCAAACAAACCTTGTGTGTTGGCTGATTCTATAGTCATTTGTTTCTTCACTATAGCAGCCTCATATTGTAGCCTTGATCAGTTATCAAAAAGAGCAACTCATCGCTAAAGGGTAAAATCAAACAGGGTTAGTTTATAATCTGTAATCATGTAGACAAATAAGTCTACACAGAAGCAGCATCCTTGTATAAGGGTGGAAGGGACGGTAGTCGCTGGCAAGCCACAGTTCTAGTTCGCCTAGGCACTCTACAGGGGGTTGTGGTCCTGGCTAGGGATGAGCAAGCATACTCGTTACTCGCAGAAATTTAGTACGGTATTCGAGATACTCAAATTTCATGAAATAATAATTAAAAAAAAATAAGTGGGGCTCCACGCTATTTCCATGTCCAACCAGGTACAACTAGGCAGCTGGGGGCTGGAATCCGCAGCGCAGGGAGGCCCAAGCTTTCTGGCATCCCCAAGCTGCGGATTGCAGCCTGCAGCCACCACAGAAAATGGCGCGTTCAGAGAAGTGCCATCTTCTGGCGCTGAACCAAGCTCATCCAAGGCCCTGGTGCTGTGGCTCACTGGGTAATAAAGGGGTTACGGCCAGCTTTGTATTATCAGCTGGCCCTAAGCCCGAAATTCATGGGGTCACGCCAATATTAGACATGACCGCTAGTGATGGGCGAGTCCTAAATTACTCGGAATCGCTTGACTCTAGCGAGTCCGAGCCCGGGACTCGCTACTCGTTGCGAGTCTAGCGAGTCCAATGTTAATGAATGGGGAAGCGAGTAATAGCGAGTAATGTGCGATTTACAAATCGCAGATGTGTCTCGGAAAGCGCTCGCATTGCCGTTTTGGAAACCCCACTCGCAACACTTGGCAGTGAAGCAGCACACTAGTCTCTGCAAAAATTATTAAGTGCGCACAAGTAGTCACACAAGCAGGTGGCGTACGTGCTATTTGCAGGTAGGAGAGCAGCAACGCACTGGTCTGCCACAGAGAAAATAAAGCTGAAGGGGTTATTATGACCCAAAATCTATCAGGTGCAAAAAAATAAGAAATAGTACCTCAGCTAAGCCTCTGACTTCAGCTATTAGGACAGCTGAGTGAGTAAGGCTGGGTTCACATTTGCGGACCCCTCCGCAGCTTTCTGCAGAGGGGATCTGCAATGTGACCGCAGCGGCCGCCAGCTCCTATCTTTATAATGGGAGCGCACGGTGCTGCGCTTGACCGCGCATGACCGTGCGCACCCATTCACTCCCATATGTGAATATGCATATGCAACATGTCGCGTCCCTGGTGCGGACGAGAGTGTGTGATTTGTGCGCAGGCGTCCGCCTGTGCACAGATCACATATGAGAGTGAATGGGTGCGCACGGTCATGCGCTGGCCAGCGCAGCACCGTACGCTCCCATTATAAAGATAGGAGCTGGCGACCGCTGCGCACACATGGTGATTCCTCTCCGCAGAACGCTGCGGAGGGGAACGCTAATGTGAAGCCAGCCTAAGCTAAGCTATGAGGTCGGTCCTGTGTGCACTGTAAGGCTGCTCCTCCCTGCCTGCCTGCCTGCCTACAGTCCTCTACACAGTACTCCTCTGTCCTCCTGGTAGCTCTCACAAGAGCTGTTTGGGTTAAATATAAGGAATCTTGAAGTTTCCCTACACTGACTGACACTCCCTATGATCTGCTCCAGCATCTACCTCACCCTGCACTAGCTCAGATCGTCACAGGAATGTGGAGGAAATGGCGGTGGCAAGGCTTATATACAGCCTCGCCTCTCATACATGACATAGGCATCACGATGGACAGAAGCCAATCATAGTCCTGCCACAACCAACATGGCTGTATCATTACTGAATATGATTGGCTAACAAGCTTGTCCATCTTCACAAGTTTTCTGACCTAACACGCTAGGCTGTCTCGGAAGCTTTGTCGGCACATAACAGATTCTGTATTCGCGAGTCCCGAATACAGTATACAGGACTCGGATTCGTAGACTCGCTCAGACTCGCTCAGACTCGCTCAGACTCGCTGCTGACAGCGGGTATCCGTGAAGCGGTGCGATTGTTTAAACGATTTGGGGAGATTCAAGCTACATAGCGATGTGATATAGCGAGTCTAGCGAGTGAGAAAAAGTAAAGTCTGACAAAACTAGGATTGCCATTGACTTGCATTGGACTCGTTACTGTGCGAGTAATCGCTGGGAAACTCGCAGAGTACCGAGTCCTGCGAGTCCCTTACTACTTGCCGAGTAACGAGTCCTAGCGTGTAGACTCATCCATCCCTAATGACCGCCATTAATTTCTGGTGAATTTTTAAAAAAAAACACAACACACAGAATATTTTTTTATTAGCAATAAAACAAAAATACACTTAGAGACTCCATCTTTATTAAAAAATTCCTCTTCCGTCCGACGTAGTCCAGTGGAGTCTTCTTCTTTAGCTCAGCAACATCACTGGTAGAGAACCTCTACCAGAGATGTAGCTGAGCTGTGCAGCCGTGGGAAAGTTCATGTGAGTTCATGCTGCATGAACTCACATGAACCTTTCCCTGACAGCACTGCGCGGCTTCTTCAAATGAACAGCTGATCTGCATCAGCTGATCATTTGAAATAACCGGCGGGAAAGCCAGCGGTGAGACTTCACCACCTGCTTTCCTGCTCTGTTCTGTGCTCCCCGCTCCCTGATGCCCCCTCATCACTCCCCCGCCGCCTCCCCGCCTGATCCTAAGTTACGACCAGGCGGGGGGAGCAGATCCAGGGAGCGGGGAGGGGGCATCAGGATGCGGGGAGCGCAGCACAGAGCAGGAAAGCCGATGGTGAAGTCCTCTTCTCACCGCCAGTTTCCCCGCCTGTGTCTTTCGCTCCCTGCTCCCGGTGCTGCGCTCCCCACTCCTTGTAGTTGCTCCCCCCGCCCAGTACTAACATTATAACACATTTTACATTGATTTTCAATGGTGTTTCACGAGTTCGATGGTGTTCGATGAACATTCGATGAACATTCGATGAACACACAGCAAATTCGATGAGTCGAATCGAATTCGAACACCTCATCTCTAGACTCATCTCTAGACAGAAACACAAGCCAACAATTCCTAATTTTATTGAATATCTTCCAAAGTTCTTCCAACGTAACTTTACATGTGGGATAGCGGGCACAAATCTTAGCCACACTTCACGTTTCATAATATAACATCAGCTTCAAAAGGGCATGGTCCCTAACAGTCATTTTCCCTATCCACAGGTCTACGTCTTCTTCCAAAAGAAAAAGATGAAATTCCAGGACCCAGGAATAAAGATTTTTTTCTATGGATTGAGCTGGAATTTTACTTTTTTCTTTTGGTTCCTTATAACGTGAAATCACACAAATAATTCCTGCTCTCTGGAACGTCAAGGGCTAGATGGGGGAGGTGAGCTGGTATGCCTTATTTATTTGTTCTCTACCTCTTATTACCTGTCATCAAAATAGCTCCAAGGGGTCAGAACACTAATACAGAAATAGAGCAATATTTAAATAATATCACACTACACCTTTCAACAGCGGCCCATTGTCTTCCTCTGGTGGAACTCATTTCTTTCTTAATCGGTATTCCCCTTGAGGAATTGTGATGTGGAGAAGCTGGAGCCCTGCATATCACCGGCAATCTAGGACCTGGTATGGCATGTTTCTGGTACGGGGGCCTTGGGTGACCGGGATCAATACAGTGTGACAGCACCCGGAAGTGGACAGAGGAAAAAGTCCCACAGCAACTTCCGTGACTTCCCACTTCATGCCAGCTACCGCAGTTGTGCAGGGGTGCACAACCTGTCCTGGTGAGAGGCTAAGTCCCCCCACCACCTAACCACTGCCCCATTAGACCACTGGGTACTTCTCCTCTGCGCCTCTCTATTCTCTCTTTTGTCTTGCATACTTCCAGGCAAATGTCTCATTTCACCATAAGGTATGGGGTCAAGGGGTACACCATATTGACCTCAAAGAGCTGTAAGCTCCTAGTCACCAGAGGAGATTCCGCAAGGGAAAGTTGCACTTTGTTGCATACCAGGGATCATAACCCAAAGATATAAAAAGGTGGGGGACAAGAGGTGCAATAGTGCCCTATCACTAGTGACACTGCAGGATGTCAAGGTGGTGATGTGGAACCACTCACCTGATCCAGTTGTGATCCCCACAACTGGTTTGTAGGCGTATGATACTCCAAGCTGCTGCAGGACCTCCACCAACCACTGACCAGTGGTGATATCCAAGATGATGAGCAGCGCGGACCGTGACACACCTACATTCCCATCATTATCAGGGATCATAACCCGGTCTTTTTACGATTAAGGGGTTTGTCCATCCATCTGTCCTCTAGCTCTCTTTCTTGTAAGGAGGCGCTCATTTGAGGATAGTCTATAGGTCCCAGTTGTTTTGTCTGATGTTTCAGTACTCTTTAAGGTTAAGGCTATCCCTCTCCAATTTTAACATTGTGGTTACCATAATACTTGCTAAATGCGGCTTTGGTTACCTAGCCGACCTGCACAACCGTACTCAACACGTGTCGCTTCCTATCTAAATTCTAGAAGGAAGCAGTCACTTGCCCTAAGAGTTAACACCACTCATTGTAGGCTGGTCCCACGCTTAACTCTAGTCAGTAACTAGCCAAAACTTTATATCTTATATCCCACAACACATTATATTACATATTATAATATGTGTCGTAACACAAAATATTGGTGCATTCGGCATCCTAGGAACAAGGAACACGACCTCCCAGGTTACCCTCCTACACTGGCTGCACACTTCCAGACCGGTATAATATTCTCTGAATTACTCACTTACTTTGAAGAGGCCCTTGGTGAGTTCTTCTTAGGACTGCTTCAGGTGATTGACAGGTTTCTCCCACGTATGTACATCCTGTCACTTGAAGCAGAGCTAGGAAGAGCCGGACTAGTCCAAGGTTTGAGCAGCATGAATCAGTGGACAGGTCCCCTTTAATGAGGACTATGTGTAATGTTGTAACAATGGACAGAAATTGCACAATTGTTACATTAGTGTCAGGCTTCATCTGATATTAAAGAGAATCTGTCAGGCCAAAAATCCATATGTAACTTCTATCATTTTCTAATTCCGTTCTCTAAGCTCTCTCTATTCATGTATTTCCATTATTTATGCGTCCCTCCTATTCTCTGTAAACTTCAAAATAAAAGATTAATTCCATCTGTCAATCACAGTGAGCTCTGCTGCCCACCCCCAAGAAATGAATATTCATGCATCCCCACACAGCCCTGCCCTCCTCTCTGATCTGTCTGTTGTGTGACTCATTCACTGCAAACAGAACAAGGGAGGGAGGAGTAGGTGTGTGCTCTTAGCTGCAGCTCTGAGCTCTTCATGTCATTGTGTGTATCTGAGACATGTGCAGTGTGTGCAGTCTGAGATATTTCTATGTGATTATAAGAACATTTGATCATTTCCTCAGCAGATACACACATTACATGTCTGCAGGAAAACTAAAGTTCATATAAACACAAAGAAATCTTACAGATAGCACTGCTGCAGCACAAAACACCTCTCCCCTCCAAGCACAGAGCATAGAGGGGAGGGACAACACAAGTTTGGATGGGTGTGGATAGTTAAATAACTTTTATACAGCAGCCAGACTAATCGACTGATAATATAATGAACTGGACTAATGCACCAGCTCTATTCAGGGTATGAAGATGCTGATACTGTGGAAATTACAAATGGTACAATAATTATTTTACATGTTCTTAAAAGGTCTGCAAAGGGCCTATTCAAGGATAATATTAGTATGATACTGAAAAATGACCTGACAGTGTCCCTTTAAATTGAGAATTTTCAATTTGCATTTTTGCACTCCGATATACTTACCGTCCCTGCTTCTTCTCTGCCGCCTGCGTCTTCCTGAGTCCTCTGTTCTGCCGACATGTCGCCGCACCCAGGACTGGATCCAATATGGCGTCCTGGAACTCTCGGTGGCCCGATTCTAACGCATTGGGTATTCTAGAATATAGAAATAGAGATTGCATGGGGAAGGCGGTGAGGGCTGAATTGGGAGGAACTTTAAAGAAGGAGCAGTGGGGGAGGAGGGAGGACAGAACAGCAGGGGGGAGGCGGATGGAGGACAGAGGAGGTAGCGGCGAGGTGTGGGAGGATGTAGCAGCACAGGCAGGGGGAGGTCAGAGCAGCAGGGGGAGGAGGACGGAGGATGAAGTGGTGGGGGAGGATGGAGCAGCACAGGCAGGGGGAGGTTGGAGTGGCAGGGGGAGGAAAGAGCGGCAGGGGGAGGACAGAGCGGCAGGGGTGGGGGAGGCCAGAGCAGCACAGGCAGGGGGAGGATGGAGGATGGAGTGGCAGAGGGGAGGCGGACAAAGGAAGGAGGAGGAAGCGGTGGGGTGGGGGAGGATGGAGCAGCACAGGCAGGGGGAGGACAGAGAATGGAGTGGCAGAGGGGAGGAGGACAAAGGAAGGAGGGGGAAGCGGTGGGGTGGGGAGGATGGAGCAGCACAGGCAGGGGGAGGATGAAGCACAGAGCGGCGGGGGGGTGGAGGACAGGATGAAGCGGCGGGGTGGGAGAGAATGGAGCAGCACAGGCAGGGGGAGGACGAATGATAGAGTTGCAGAGGGGAGGAGGACAATGGAAGGAGGAGGAAGCGGTAGGGTGGGGGAGGATGGAGTGGCACAGGCAGGGGGAGGACGGAGCGACAGGGGGAGGACGTAGCACAGAGCGGCGGGAGGGAGGAGGATGTAGGATGAAGCGGCGGGGTGGGGGAGGACGGAGCAGCACGGGCAGGGGGAGGACGGAGGATGGAGTGGCGGAGGTGAAGAGGACAAAGGAAGGAGGAAGAGGTGGGGGAGGATGGAGTGGCACAGGCAGGGGGAGGACGGAGGATGGAGTGGCGGGGGGGAAGGAGGATAAAGGAAGGAGGAGGAAGTGGTGGGGTGGGGGAGGACGGAGCAGCAGGGGGAGGACAGCAGCAGGGGGAGGACAGAGCGGCAGGGGGAGGACTGAGCACCGAGCGGCGGGGGAGGAGGACAGAGGATGAAGCGGTGGGGGAGGATGGAGCAGCACAGGCAGGGGGAGGACGGAGTGGCAAGTGGAGGACAGAGCGGCAGGGGGAGGACAGAGCGGCGGGGGAGGACAGAGCGGCAGGGGGAGGACAGAGCGGAAGGGTTGGGGGAGGCCAGAGCAGCACAGGAAGGGGGAGGACGGAGGATGGAGTGGTGGGGGGGAAGGAGGATAAAGGAAGGAGGAGGAAGCGGTGGGGTGGGGGAGGACGGAGCAGCAGGGGTGGACAGAGCTGCAGGGGGAGGACAGAGCGGCAGGGGGAGGACAGAGCGGCAGGGGTGGGGGAGGCCAGAGCAGCACAGGCAGGGGGAGGACGGAGGATGGAGTGGCAGGGGGGAGGAGGATAAAGGAAGGAGGAGCAAGTGGTGGGGTGGGGGAGGATAGAGCGGCACAGGAAGGGGGAGGACAGAGCAGCAGGGGGAGCACGGAGCACAGAGCGGCGGGGGGAGGAGGACAGAGGACGAAGCGGTGGGGTGGGGGAGGATGGAGCAGCACAGGCAGGGGGAGGATGAAGTGGCGGAGAGGAGGCGGACAAAGGAAGGAGGAGGAAGCGGTGGAGGAGGATGGAACGGTACAGGCAGGGGGAGGACGGAGCACAGAGCGGTGGGAGGAGGAGGATGGAGGATAAAGCGGCAGGGTGAGGTAGGATGGAGCACTGTAAGGCAGCTCAGTGGTTAGCAGAGTATACAGTGGCTCAGTAGTTAGCACTGCGCGGTGGCTCAGTGGTTAGCACTGCGTGGTGGCTCAGTGGTTAGCACTGCGCGGTAGCTCAGTGGTTAGCACTGCGCGGTGGCTCAGTGGTTAGCATTGCGCGGTGGCTCAGTGGTTAGCACTGCGCGGTGGCTCAGTGGTTAGCACTGCGCGGTGGCTCAGTGGTTAGCACTGCGCGGTGGCTCAGTGGTTAGCACTGCGCTGTGGCTCAGTGGTTAGCACTGCGCGGTGGCTCAGTGGTTAGCACTGCGCGGTGGCTCAGTGGTTAGCACTGCGCGGTGGCTCAGTGGTTAGCAGCGAGTGTGGTGGGCAGGGTGGTCAGCGCAGCAGCGTGGTGGGCAGTGCAGTATCGCTGTGTGGGCAGGGTGGTCAGTGCAGTGGCGCTGTGTGGGCAGGGTGGTCAGCGCAGCGGCGCTGTGTGGGCAGGGTGGTCAGGGCAGCGGCGCTGTGTGGGCAGGGTGGTCAGTGCAGCGGCGCTGTGTGGGCAGGGTGGGCAATGCAGCTGCGCTGTGTGGGCAGGGTGGTCAGCGCAGCGGCGATGTGTGGGCAGAGTGGTCAGCGCAGCGGCGCTGAGTGGGCAGAGTGGTCAGTGATAAAACAGAGAATTAACACAGGAAGGCGACTGTTCAGGTGGAGCTGGTGGTACACAGTCTATATTGTGGAGACTGGAATGCAGATGGAAATAAGACACCACACACTGTTTAGGCTCTGCACGGGTTTACTGGCAACTTCAGGCAGCTTTCAGGTTTTACACAGTCACGGGCAGCTGGCCTTGGTAGTGATCAGGGGATAGGATGCCTCCTCAGAACCCTCAGTGATGTTCCTGCTGGTTTCTCCCTCTGTCCTCGTACTGCACTCTCCCTCCTGTTACTTCCTAGCGCTCCCTTGCACAGAGCCCTTTGCAGGTCCCCACAGATCTTGACGGAGTCTTCTGCTCTGCGGGGCTCCTGACCCTACACGGGGGCTTTTAGGGTGGTCTCGAATTCCGCAGGCAGTCTGCCACCTTCTGGTTTGGAGGCTCAGGGATGGACACCTGCACTACTCTCTGAGCCGGTCCTCCTTTGGTGGACTGGGTCCCTCCGGCCGAAACGGATACCGATTCGGATTAGGGTACACCTCAACACACTAGGATCCCCCTTCAGTCTGGGTCACCGACCTTTTAGGTGCCCTCCATTGCGATGCTTGCAGGGTTCCCTCCTTACTCCTCGAGAATCTCTCTTCTTACTCACTCAGCTAACTTTCCCGCTCTTCCTCTACCCACCTAAGTTCCTCCCGCTGGGACCGGTTTCCCTGCTCACGGGTTTGCCAATTGGTCCCCTATTCTAGGTGTGTGGATGTGAGGCGGTCGACAGGGTATGGGGTCCTCGGGTACCGGGCCTGATGGCGGCTTTGATGGGGGGATCACGCCTGGTCGATCCCCGGTCCCATGCCCTTGACCCTCAATGGCGGGGAACAGTGGGGGGTAAGGGGGCTATTTACAATTGAACATGACGCCACCTGTAGTTCCCGGTAATATGGTACCGGCGCTGCAAGCCGGCCGCTGAGGTGATGGTGTGTGCAGCAGTGTGGAACAGCTCCCCACACGTGGAGCTTTACCTCAGGGCAGCGGGGATGGATGAGGGGAGTAGTAGTTAAGTCTTTGCTCATACAGCGGTGAATGGCGGCGGATAGACAGGCACACCGACACACAGGGTTTGTGTGTTTCGGTACCTTTTACTGGTGACAAGGTAACAGGTACAGTCCAGAGTAGTAACCAGGTCCACGGTGCAACTTGGGACTTCCACCTTAGAAAGTTGTGAGGCCTCCTCTGTCTTTGTGCTATGTGGTTTGGGATGAGTCCTGCCTGAGCCTGAACCCACCGCTTCTTCTCCCTCTCTGGGCTTTGTCCTAAACTGGCAATGAGGTCCTTCTGCGGGGTCCCTGTTTCGTTTCTCCTATGGCCCCTGGTCCTGTACTTGGTCAGTTTAGTGTCTCTTACTTGCTCTCCTCAGGGCTGAGCTCCTCCTTAGTCTGCTGCGCTTTTGCTGTAGCTCTGTATGCTGGCAGCATCGGACTCCAGTGTCCGGGTGTACTATAGGGAGACCTTCACTGGTTCCCTTTCTCGGTTCCCTGCTTCCTCCACTTGCCTCCGACCCCTTCTCCGATGTGCGCACAGCGGTCAGTGGTCCCTGGCCCTGGGCTTGGATCTCTCCCAGCAACCAGTTCCTCTGTCTCCTCTCTCTTCCTATTCACAGAAACTAAACTGAACCTACAGGGACTGACTAACTCCTCCCCTCAGGCCTGGATCTTCTTAAAGGGGAACTGACTTAAGGCAGCCAGTAGAGCTCCCCCTTCAGGTCTGGGGTGGAAGGTGGTGTGTGCTGTGTCAACCAAGGTGTAATTCCCTGCTTGCAGCGGTGGAACCTGTGGCAATCCCCCGCAGGGGTGCCACAGATGCGTGTACAGAGGGTCCACAATTGACATCCCAATCATCTGATCACAGGGATACTACACACTTTGGTCTGGGTGCAGTACTCCTCCGTGGCACACTGACCAGTGGGGCACCACATTTGGTATCTACGAACTCGTACCAACCCGAGGCATTATACCGACATGTTAGTTTTATCATATAGTGAACATCGTGCATAAAAACACCTTCTATGAAGATGGGAAAAACCTTTTATCTAAAATTTATTTTCTAAGTCAAACAACTGCTTTAATTTCTACTCCCTTGTTTTAAAATATTAATGAATTAAAAGGCGCTAGGACCATTATAAAAGGCAGCAGAGGCAGCAGTATTGTTTTTGTAGTAGATATTGTAGTAGATGATGCTTTGGTGCAGGAATATGTGGTTTCTGTATGTACAGAACCATCCGTGGAAGACTCATTTCTTTTATGACAGTAACCTTCGGAGGCGCAACCACGATCTATTGAAGTCACAGTCAGGGAGCCTAGAAAACAAAGAATATGAATGGTTTTCATTGAAGCTACCAGATGGGTTACAATGGTAATTACAAACAGAGCAATACCGGCCAGCTTAAGGGTGCGTGCACACGATCAGTAAATGCAACGTTTTGGACGCAGCGTCTTGCCGTTGCGTCCAAAATGCTGCATTGTACAGTACCAGCATAATAGATTAAGATATCAAGAAATTCCATCCTCATTATGCTTTATCCAACCGCACCATTTTGACAACTGCATTGTGGGTTGCCAGCACTCTGCTCCTCTGCAGCATGTTCATGCTGCGCAGTTGGAAGCGGCTGCCATTGGGTGCACAGAGGAAGAAGCCGCCCTGCACCCACTGCAGATGGTGTGTACAGGGCAGCTGTGGTCTCCCTGCATGCACCCGTCAGTTCCTGCAGGTCAGGAGGAGCTGCGTGCAAGATGCAGCCCCTACTGACCGTGAGCACACAGCCTAAAGATAGATGGGCGTCCACAGTGCTGTGCACCCAATGAAGATAAGCGGCAACACTGTTTTCAGTCTTTCATAGACAGTGCTGGAGTCCAGAGTGCAGCACCACGTGCACCAACGAAGTAGTGGCTTTTGAGTTGGTAGCTGGCTGGGGCAGCGGTCTGGAGTCTAGCACTGTGTATTGTGTGCATGTGAGCAGCACATGGTGGCTGACCAAGCCAGTGATGTCTACAGAATGCACCCTGTGCTGGTGAAGGATTTGGAGGCATTGAGATGGGCTTTGGGAAACCAGGTCCAAAGATTGATTGGGCACTTGTGGGACGCTTGTAATGTCACTGATAGCTGGATACTAAAAATAATTTTAGCCATGAATTGAGAATATTGAAAATGAATAATCAGCCCAAAAACAGAAACATGCTGCCGATTTTCCATCTTGATTTTCCAAGTCTAAAATCTGCAGCCTATAACGGCACTGGCAACATAGATAATATTGTATCAGAGCATTGGACTGTCCCACCAGTGGGCGAAAGGGTTCAGGCACTAGTGTTGTTTGGTGAAGAGAGTCGGCAGCTCACATTGGCTAGCCATAGCTCTTCCTTTAGAGAAACATATGTTTTGTCACCGCTACTTAGGCTGGTTCCACACTACGTTTTTGTTCCTGTTCATTGGATCCTGTGTTTTGCACATAGATACACTGCTAAAGTGATATTACACACATGTACCACGGGTACAGAGCAGCGCTCCTGTTTAGTGATAATGTGCTGCAGGGACATGTTTTGGTAGCTTAGGAGGCGTTCTGTAGGTGACAGGATCCTTTTAATCCGATGAACTTGCCTGGCAGAAACCTTCCTCATTCAGCCTTTATCTGCACGAACACGTCTGTGCTCAGAATCAGCCACAAATCTCTTCACAATACGATGATCACGCTTAAGTTTTCATGCAATATCTAATGATTTCATCCCTTGTCCAAGGCATTGCACTATTTGTTGTTTTTCGGCAGCAGAGACATCCTTTTTCTTTCCCATGTTACTTGAAAACTGTGGCCTGCGTAATATTGTGGAACACCCAGTTTTCCTTTTATTGGGCTCACCTGCCAAACTGATAATCTGAGATTGATTTCAGTGATCCAAAGACCCTGAGACACAATACCAGCAATGGGTTTCATTGAAAAAACAAAAATAAAACCCTATGACACTTAAAACCAATTTGCATAATAATTTGGAACATTGTTTATACTGAACAATTAACATTGTCACGCCAATGACTGTTAGATGGTAGGGACATTGTGCATCTAAGTACTCCCACAAGTTAGGTATCTATAGACTATCCCTGTTCCCAAGATTATCCCTTATGGCCCCTTTACACGCAGCTACAGGTAACAGGTTTTGCACAGGTAACTTACTGGCTGCAGTGAAATCATGGAGACATAGTTCCATTTGTACACAGCAACAAGATAGAACCATGTCTCCATGATTTCACTGCAGCCAGTAAGTTACTTGTGCAAAACCTGTTACCTGTAGCTGCGTGTAAAGGGGCCATTAAGGTGAGGATGCCTGGGTCTCATACCTTGCTATGTTCCTGAATAAGACTCACGTAGATGTCCCCCCAAGGGAGTGAAGGGGCAGGAGATCGAGGAAGCACACAGGGAACCAAGGCAAGACAACTGACAAAACAAGGCTTCAAGAACTTATCCAGATAGCAGCTTCTCTGCTGCTAAAGGAACAATACCTCTTTTTAACACCAACAAACTCCTCCACTGGTCAGAATATAAAATTTTATATCTGACATGGAGTGAGGCTAGGGGTGGGTAGATATAGTGAAAGAGAGAGATAATCACAAGCTGCAGCTGGAATGAAGGCTACAAGAATTCTCAGCCAGCAGGGAAGGGAAAGTACATCAGCAAGACAAAAAAGGCAAGTGAGCTCTACAAAAGATCTCCGATTGATTAAGCGCTGAGACCCCCTGACACCAGGTCCCCCAGAGATGACATCAGAACGTGGCACACACATGACAATAATTAGCAAAATGTGCATGGTGCAGATGTAAAATCGGCAGCACCAGTAAATTTACTCTTTGACATCACTATTGGGTCAAGTCTAACACCGTTTCGGCTAATCTCGTCCCAATGCTGTAATAGGTGCAGAGACTGCAATGAATGTGGTCTTATGGTGCAGATTTTACATCCTAAGCAAGAGAATTTATTCTGCATATTTCCATTACGGATTTCACCGTTTGTATTATATGGATTGAAATTGCAACAATTCAGCAGCAAAATCCATGTCAATGCATAATATGCCACTTTTTTTTTTTTTTTACCTGTTGTTTGTTTTGTAGTTTCAAGGAGACACATAGTTTGATCTCCAGCACAATCTAAAGTCCTGAGAACGTTACACGATGATTTCAGCAAAGAGCACATGGGACACTTTAGTCCATTGGGCGTTGAACTCATATCTGGCACTTCAACAATACAAAAAGAGTGGAAAACAATTAAGTAATAAAACTGCAACTGAATTTAAAATCAGAAAGAGGAAAAGCATTAATTTTGCTAAATAAACACATTTCAGTTAAGAATAGACACGAGCGAACCTTTAACTGTTCGGGTTCGGTTCGTCAAATATCAGAACTCCATTCACATCAATGGGAATCAAAATCAAGGGCCTAGAAAACACCCTCTAGGGGTCCCAAAAACAGCCAAACACAGATTAAACCGTTTTACAGTGGAGCCCCGCTGTTTTGGCAAATATATTACCTCCTACACTATTACTTACCAAATTTCTGTGCCGCTGTCACTCTCACCATGTTTGTAGACCCATTCATGAACCTCAGACATCCTAATGACTTCCTGAGCTTGTCTCAGGTTACACAGCTGGTATCATGCAGCAGGGAATCCCGCTGTGTGACCTCAGATAACTTCAGTGGCGTCAGTGCTCGTAACACTAGCTGTCTCGTGAGAGCTGCGATAAATGCCACAAAGTTTCTCATCTACGATATGCCAAATAGCATAGAGACAAGCCTCCAAACTCCTGGAACAAGGTAATTTGGAATGATGAGGCCAAAATCAAACTTTTTGGCCACAACCATAAACGTTACATTTGGAGAGGTGTCAACAAGGCCTTTGATGAAAGGAACACCCTTCCTACTGTAAAGCATGGAGGTGGATCGCTGATGATGTGGGGATGTGTGAGCTACAAAGGCACAAACAGGAAACATGGTCAGAGTTGAGGGAAAAATGAATGCAGGACGTTATCAGCAAATACTGGAGGCAAATTTTCACTTGCCATCCTGGAAGCTGCGCTTGAGACATAGGCCAGGGTCACATTTGCGATGTGCCCCTAGCCTGCCGGATTCCGGTATTATCTTAGAACTTTTTCCAGCGCCGCATAGCGTTTCCGCTATGCGGTGCTGGAAACCGCTGCCCTTAGTTACCCGCTGTTTACCTGCACGACCTGTCACACAGGCAGCGGCTCGGAGGGCGTTTTACAGCGCCGCACAGGAAACCGTTGCAGACACGATTTCCTGTGCGGCGCTGTAAAACGCCCTCCGAGCCGCTGCCTGTGTGACAGGTCGTGCAGGTAAACAGCGGGTAACTAAGGGCAGCGGTTTCCAGCACCGCATAGCGGAAACGCTATGCGGCGCTGGAAAAAGTTCTAAGATAATACCGGAATCCGGCAGGCTAGGGGCACATCGCAAATGTGACCCTAGCCATACTTAGATGTTCAAACATGACAACGATCCAAAATACAAGGCCAAGTTGACCTCTCATTGTCTACAGCAGAACAAAGTGAAGGTTCTGGAGTGGCCATCTGAGTCTCCTGACCTCAATATTATTGAGCCACTCTGATAAGAACTCATTTCATGCAGGAAAGCCCAGGAATTTACAGGAACTGGAGGATTTTTGCCAAAAAGAACGGACACCTTTACCCTCTGAGGAAATAAAGAGCCTCATCCACAACTACCACAAAAGACTTCAAGCTGTCATTGATGTTAGAGGGGGCAATACACGGTATTAAGAACTGGGATAGGTGAACTTTTGATCAGGGTCATTTGGATGTTTTTAGTTGTCATTATGATTTAAAAAGAGTAAACACAGTAGTTTGACAATAAATGGCTTCACCCAACCACCAACCATGAGTGGGAAAAAAGTTTTCAGCAAAAAATCTGCCGGGATATGTAAAGTTTTAATCACAACTGTAGTACATTTGGGTGTCTGGGCAGAAAATGTATACTCCCAAAAATGGTGCACGGAAGACCCCACGTTGACTCCATAAGCAACATTAAAGTCAATAGCTTTGTCGGCGCATGAGTCCCAAGCCCATTTTGTGGGAGCGTCAGATATAAACCTTGACGGGAGTATTTAACGTGCAGCAAAACGCATTGTAAAAGCACACTTAGGCGGGCACTGTTAATATCCATGTACAGTATAGAGTGCAATTAATTTCCACAGCTTTTGATGACTGTTTTAAATGACTGCCATAAAGGCACTGAAATATTGATTGTGAATTATTTGACAATCATTGATTCCACAACACTTTTCCTTTGATAGTATTTGGCACTTGACTACTTACCGATGGGTTTTTCTGGAGTACAAAGGTCTTCGGAACAACATGTCGTCGCCATCCTCTCTGATGTCTCCGTAGATGTGCTGAAAGTCCCGGTTGCTTTACAATCACTTGGCTCAGCACAGAATCTATAAAAGAACTGAAATAAATATTCACCTATACAGAAAAAGATAGGAAAAACAAGTTACAAAGTTTTATCATTTTCAAAATTCACTATAAGTATATGGTGTTCTATCCCTTCTCCAAATGTGGACCACTGGTGAAAGGGATACAATCCAGATCACCAACGTTGCAAAATCTCTTTCATATAGAGCTTGAGCATTGGCACATCCACAGCCAGCAGAAATAAGGATTGAAGGAAGTGAAGTCCAGCTCAACAAATGAATCCTTCTTTATTGTTTGCAGTTCACATACAGGACATCACATAGTTATTTGGAGCCATTTTTCCTGAATGCATGCTATTTCCATCCAGAAAATGGAAAGAAAATGGATGGGAAGTGGCCTTCAATATTCTCTAATGCTACTTTTGAACATGCGCTAGTTCTGTTGATATCAAGGACATGCGCAAGCGCCGATGATCGTTGCCATCAGATAAGACCCTATTTGCACTCTCTTTTCCTTCTAACAAAATACAGTCTATTTTATATCTCAACAACTTGAATTTCATTTGTGCATCATCCAGATGGGTGAGCAGCTCAATCTAGCACCCTATTCCTTCTACTAGTCAAGATGATCTTATTTGGTCATCTTAGTACCAAGATTCCTCTGCACATTTGTAAGTCCAGGGCACTCAGGCACCTAGCACAAGCGCAGTTTCTTTAAGTGGAGGATTCTGATGGACATCTCACATTATTGACCTCTCCATGCTTCTGCTGCCATGTTGGGGAAGACAATAGTTCATGTTCAAGCTTTACGGATAGGGGAACATGGTTTCACACAATGGGAAAAGGACAAAATGTTAAAAAACTATATCTGATCATTGAGTAATATTTACCACATTGCAAGTAAATATGTGGTAGGGGGAGTTGGTCTCTCTATAACTAAAATTTCTAAATGGATGTTAAAGGGTTATTTCCCCCAAAGGTCAAGTTATCCTCTATTGGATGGGAAATAACGGACTGATTGCTGATGTCCTGGCTACCGAGACACCAACAATCCCAAGAACGATTCTCTAGAACCTCAAAGGGAAACTGTCAGGTCCTTTTTTGTTTTTAAACCGCCTCCCAATGTTATTGAGATCATGCACTGTGCATCAGTAACCTGTAATGGGTGAGATAAGCAAGCCTGAAGAAAGACCCTTTGGGCTTAGCTCTGCCCATTATGGTCACATGTGACTGTGATGGGAGAAGCTAAGCAAGCCTAAAGTAAAAGACTCTTTGGGTTTAGCTCCGCCCATTACAATCACATGGACCCGTAGTGATGTCACGACTATGTGACCGTAATGGGTGGAGCTAAGCAGGCCTTACGTCAAAGACTCTTTGGACTTAGCTCTGCCCGTCATGGTCACATGTTCGTGACAACATCACAGGTCCAGGGGGAGTTACAATGTTTAAAAACTGCATGACTGAAGTAGATTGACATGACCGATTCCAGCTGCCGTATCCACCCCCATGACTGTTTGTTGAGGTAGAAAAAAGGCTAAGCATTTAATGTGCTTTTTTACATAGATTTTTTTAAACCAGGTTAGTGATGCACCGTTAATGATCTAAATAATATTAGGGGTGGTTTAATAACAAAAAAGGACATGACAGGTTTCCTTTAAGAACAGGGTTCTATGACTCCATCCTGAATGTAGCCAAGCTGCACATGGTCAGCCCCCATCCATTCAATATCTATATAATTAACAGAAATAGCCAAGCTATATAAAAATATATAGATTTATAGTAGAAACCTAATATATAAAGCTTAGTGTATGTACAGTATGTATGTATGTATGTATGTATGAGTGTATATATGTACCGTATGTGTGCATGTTTGTCCACTACACTCCCATATATGGTCATAATGCCCATATATAGTAATGCCCATATATTGTAATATTGCCATATATGGTAATGCCCATATACGGTAATATTGCCCTTATATAGTAATGTAAGCGCTGCGGAATATGTTGGCGCTATACAAATAAAGTTTTATTATTTATTATTATTATTATTATTATTAATGTTGTCCATACATGATAATATCACCCATATATGATAATGTTATAGGAGGGCAAGCTGGAGGGGCGGATCCATGTGCATCAGGCAAAATGATCAGGCACTGACATGACACAGAATTTAATAGGCTAACATTTTATTGTGACATCACAATAATAAAGGGGGTGGTGCTAACCGGAGGGGACGGAGCCATATGCATCCAGGCAGACAGGCGCACTATGATTAGGGTGGGGCTAACCAGAGAGGATGGATCCATATACATCCAAGAAGGGGAGGCTAACCAGAAGAGGTGGAGCTACCTGAAAGGGCAGATCCATGGGCATAAATGAAGGGGTGGGGCTAACCAGAGGTGCATGGCCATGTGCATTAGACAAAATGATCAGGCATTGATATGACATGGTGTTTTATAGGCTGCAAGATCACTCAAAGAATTCCCTGGCAAAGGCAGGTTCTACAGCTAGTTATATATTTGAAAAAATACTATATCATACCTGCTACAGATATCCTATACTGAGAGGCGCACACATTGCCATCGGGGCAGGAGGAATATTTAGGAACTATACAGTAATCTGAGTTCACTCCCGAGCAAGTGTAACATTGCAAACAACGACCTGAAAGAAAATACAATGAATAAACTATGAAAATGTATCAAGATGTCGAGGAACAGAACAAGATTCCTGGAAGAATGTCAAACATCAGAAATGTAAATTAAAGCTGCTTAACCCCAATATAAAGTCTGTATCTTGACCTCCAGCCTACAATCAGCCATAATCAATGACGATGTCATCCTAGGTTTTACCATAGAGAAATCCCAGGAAGAAGCATTATGCGAAACGCGCGTCGGGGTCTCCTTATCCTAAGGTTGTGCTCCTTTTTCTTACTTTAGATGATTAACTACTTCCTTCTTCTTATAAGTTTATCATTTCTCTCTGACCCTTTACATCTTTTTTGGATCTTTCTTGATATTTTCATCTATGAATGGTTTGTTATCATTTCATATCATGGATACCTTATTTGACCACTTATGCCGACACTTTTATTACTAGCATTTTTTATGCAGTTTGCAGTATTATTTTTTCTGTGTATGGTCATTAAGCAACTCAATATCTGATATGTATCTCTCTTTAACCACATCCTAGAGATATTCTCTATACATATTGCTACTATTGCATATATTCTACATTGCTCTGCTGGGTATATATGGCTTTGCTACATTTTGGGTATTGTATAGATATAAAGCCCCAACCTCTATATTGAAATCGGCAGCAAAGAATGCACTTACTATGCCCAACCAAAGTTCCAAGGACAAATAGCTGTAAATCAGACTCTTATAAGTATAACAACTTGCACAAATAAATACTATTATAAAAAATAAAAAATAATTAGATCACGTTGGTTCAGTCTAGGATAGATGTACTAACGATTAATAAGATAAGGAAGGTTATTTGTATGAGTTTATCTTGTTAAAAGATACAAGTAATGGGAAAAGTAGGTACATAGGAGTACATTTTATTATAGAAATAATCTAATCCCTATAAGATCCTATGATATAATGCACATAATATGCCTGGGAGAAAGTATACATATAATTATTCATTAATAACAAATCCCATATAGAATCCACAAAGTGGCACATAGTAAGAAAACCAGGAATAAGCAAAAATAGAAAAAAAATAGATGGACACTGATTGGAGGAAGGAAGGTCATGATGCCAATCAGTGAGCAATGGGGTGAATATGGGCTGGGACACACTTTCCTAGTTACATCCGAGTTTGACGGACGAGTCTCGGAAAGGGCTGGAGCAGTGACCCTGAACGGCCTCTCCCTGGCTGGACGGGGCTGTCAGCTGCTTGTATTTTTTTAGTGCAGCTCCACAGCTGTTCAGGGTCACTGCTCCAGCCCTTTCCGAGACTCGTCCGTCAAACTCTAATGAGTGTGTCCGAGCCCTATAAGGAAGATTGCAGAGTCTAGCAGGTTTCCCAGATGAAGAAGGCCGTGACAACCTTTGAAACTAGTTGGAGTCCTGACCTATCAGCAGCGGCTGCACACCGGACCGGCGTGCACATTAGCCCTCCAGTTCTTTGTGCTGATCCAGTCCGCGGCTGTCAGGGTCATCCCTGACAGCTCCGGACCGGATGACACCGCAGTGTGAAGTTGCCCTTAGTGATATACTATATGCAAAGACAAAACTATAATCTACTATATAATTGTCTAAGGCGTCTGTCGGTCACAGAAATCGCGTGCCAGACAGAGGCCGCTCATTGGTGGCCACCAATGAGCGAGGAGAAAGCAAATTAGCGACGCACGATTTCGGCCTCACAGACAGAGACACCTTGCTGTCAGCCCCCTCCTGCCCGCACTTGCCTGCTGGAGCGAGTGCGCCCACCACCGGCCCCCTCTCGCCCACCGCTGCCACCCGCTGCTCCATTCCCCCCCCTCTCTCCATTCCCACCCCCTCGCTCCGCTCCATCCCCCCCCCGCCCCGCCCCGCCCTGCTCCACTCCGTCTCCCCCCCGCTCCATCTCCCCCCCCCCCCCCGCTCCATCTTCCCACCCTCCGTTCCTTCCCCGCCGCTCCGGTCTCACCCGAATCACTGTTTACATTTTCGCCAGAAGCTGCAGCAGCTGGTAATGAGCGGTCATGTGACAGGCTCTGTGCACGTCACTTAAGCCCGCCTGTCACATGACCGCTCATCTTCTGCTGTAGCTTCCGGTGGACATGTAAACACTGGTGCGGGTGAGACCGGAGTGGCGGGGAGGGGTGTGAATGACGTGTGCTGAGCACTCTGCCCTCCATCCTCTGCTGACTACTCTGCCCTCCATCCTCTGCTGACCACTCTGGCATCCATCCTGAGCTGACCACTGAGCCTCTGTACAGTGCTAACCACTGAGCCACCATAAAGTGCTAACCACTGAGTCACCGTATACAGTGCTAACTACTGAGCCAGCGTAGACAGTGCTAACCACTGAGCCACCATATACAGTGCTAACCACTGAGCCACCATATACAGTGCTAACCACTGAGCCACCATATACAGTGCTAACCACTCAGCCACCATACAGTGCTAACCACTGAGCCTCTGTACAGTGCTAACCACTGAGCCACCATAAAGTGCTAACCACTGAGTCACCATATACAGTGCTAACTACTGAGCCAGCGTAGACAGTGCTAACCACTGAGCCACCATATACAGTGCTAACCACTGAGCCACCATAAAGTGCTAACCACTGAGCCACCATATACAGTGCTAACCACTGAGCCACCATATACAGTGCTAACCACTGAGCCTCTGTACAGTGCTAACCACTGAGCCACCATAAAGTGCTAACCACTGAGTCACCGTATACAGTGCTAACCACTGAGCTACCATATACAGTGCTAACCACTGAGCCACCTTATACAGTGCTAACCACTGAGCCACCATATACAGTGCTAACCACTGAGCCTCTGTACAGTGCTAACCACTGAGCCACCATAAAGTGCTAACCACTGAGTCACCGTATACAGTGCTAACCACTGAGCCAACATATACAGTGCTAACCACTGAGCCACCATACAGTGCTAACCACTGAGCCACCATATACAGTGCTAACCACTCAGCCACCATACAGGGCTAACCACTGAGCCACCATACACAGTGCTAACCACTGAGCCACCATATACAGTGCTAACTACTGAGCCAGCGTAGACAGTGCTAACCACTGAGCCACCGTATACAGTGCTTACCACTGAGCCACCATATACAGTGCTAACCACTGAGCCACCATACAGTGCCAACCACTGAGCCACCATACAGTGCTAACCACTGACCCAACATATACAGTGCTAACCACTGAGCCACCATATACAGTGCTAACCACTGAGCCACCATATACAGTGCTAACCACTGAGCCACCGTATACAGTGCTAACCACTGAGCCACCATATACAGTGCTAACCACTGAGCCACCATACACAGTGCAAACCACCGAGCCACTATATACAGTGATAACCACTGAGCCACCATATACAGTGCTAACCACTGAGCCACCATACACAGTGCAAACCACTGAGCCACCATATACAGTGCTAGGCTGAGAGGAACAGATGAAGATCAAGGAGTAGGTCAGAGTGAGCTAAACTGGGAAGACCGGACCAGTACCATCAGGTCCAGAGAAGTAGTGAGGGCCAGCAGCTGACTGACAGGAGAGCCTCCCTTAATATATTAAGAAGTTACACGGGAAGGAAAGGACCCGGTAATCTCTTGAGAGATAGGGATACCTGTGGTTTGGCTGAAACCAGAGTGTCAGCTCTGAGGGGGGCTGAAGATTTACCCGGTGCCCCAGACAACCTGACGGGGAATACAGACTCTAGATCTATATTCCCACCAGAGGATTGGGAGCACAGCAGCAACAGAGAGGACCCGGCTTACCGCCCAGAGACTTAGGGGGAAGCTGCTAATAGGGACCGAGCTGCCGCTCCGCAATTCATTTTAAGGAGAAACACTGAGAAATAGCCTGAAAGGACACGTAGAGGGACCGAGGAGTCTAGGGAAGATAACCTGGCTGCAGTGGGTTCAGTATACCGGATTCAATATAGCGAAGCTGTAAAGAACTGTATTTACCGTGTACTGTCTGACAAGAGAGATGGAGAAGTAAACCGGGTGAACTCTGCTACTGTGTCCGAGTCTGATTTCAGGTATGAAGAATTGTCAGTCCTCCATTTGACCCTGTCAGGAGCCATCTCCACATCATCCCCTTTCCCTGCACTACCTACAATAACCATCAAAGACTTTTATCATCACTGCCCAGGGGAACTCAGTTCTACCCACTGGAACTATTTCATCCAAGCTGCTATCCCATCATCCCTGGAGGTTCTGCAGCAGCGGCGGCCCCATCACTGGCCGCATATAGTGGGTGGCGTCACGAGTGACAAATCGCCTGTAAATAACCCCCATTTTATTGTGCGGGCCCGGGACACGGTCCGGACCAGGACCGCCGTGACATCCCCCAGCAGTACCCCGGTCCGGTACCGAGTACCCCGTCCCAGTGGGCTCCACAACCATGTAATAAATATATTATATATAATAATAACATAATATAAGTGCTCTGTGCTGAGCACGTTCTCAGGTGAGATTGATACCCTTTTTTGTATCCTCTGTATGGTTAATAAAGTTAGGCTAGGGTCACATTTGCGGTACAAAATTCAGATCCTGATCCGGTTTTGAGCTGTTAAAAAGTTCAAAACCGGATCAGGAACCGCAGCCCATAGGAGCCCATTATTTAATCTGGAATTAGAGCCTGCGGGAAAATTCATTCAGGCTGCAGTTTTCGGAGCGGTTTGCAATCCACAGCAGGATTGCTATAATGGGCTCCTACGGGAGCCCATGCGGCTGCCGCAAGGCACATGTGAATGCCTGCGGCGGCCGTATGCTGTGTTCACCCCTGCTACCGCAGGGATGAACAAAGGGTTAAATGTTATTATTGATGTGGGCAACACGTCTCTAGGGGGTGCCCACCCTCCCGCCCACCCTCCCTAGAGAAATGCTGTCCACACAGGTCGGCATGTGGGGGGTTAATTCTTTATTTTACATGATCGCCGTTATTGTGGACTTTTCCTATACTTTACAATGACAGACGCCGGCTCCTGGGTTTGCAGGAGTACACTTCGTATTTTGCGTAGGCACCAGGGACAGGACAGCATCCTTTCATAAGGAGCTATCTCTGGTGCTTACACCATTTGCGTAGTCTACAAGCTGCTGTCCTGGGTGCTGATTTCATGTACAGTAGTTCTATGGGCATCGCACCGAGGACAGCAGCAGCCTGTAGACTACGCAAATGGTGTAAGCACCAGAGATAGCTCCTTATAAAAGGATGCTGTCCTGTCCCTGGTGCCTACGCAAAATACGTAGTGTACTCCTGCAAACCCAGGAGCCGGCGTCTGTCATTGTAAAGTATAGGAAAAGTCCACAATAATGGCGATCATGTAAAATAAAGAATTAACCCCCCCACATGCCGACCTGTGTGGACAGCATGTCTCTAGGGAGGGTGGGCACCCCCTAGAGAAATGTTGCCCACATCAATAATAACATTTAACCCTTTGTTCATCCCTGCAGCAGCAGGGGTGAACACAGCATACGGCTGCCGCAGGCATTCACATGTGCCTTGCGGCAGCCGCATGGGCTCCCATTGGAGCCCATTTACCAATCCTGCTGCGGATTGCAAACCGCTCCGAAAACTGCAGCCTGCAGGAATTTTCCGGATTAAATAATGGGCTCCTATGGGCTGCGGTTCCTGGTCCGGTTTTGTCATTGTAAAGTATAGGAAAAGCCGACAATAGCGGCGATACAGTTAAATATAGAGTTAACCCCTCACATGCCGACCTCTGTGGACAGCAGGTCTCTAGGGAGGGTGGGCACCCCCTAGGGAGCCTTTGTTCATCCCTGAGGCAGCAGGGATGAGCAAAGCATATGGTAACCGGATTGCTCTGGATTACATATCCTGATTACACATCCTGAGCAATCTGGTTACCGCATGCGGTGATAAAAACACGTTTTTTTCACAAAAATGTGTCTGAAGGCACTTGCGATTACCGCATCCAGATCTGGATGCGGTAACCGCAATTAGCCTTACAAGTGTGACCCCAGCCTTAGTTTCATTAACCGCAAAAGCAGCCAATATGGCGTGTTTCTCATTGCATTTATAGGTGAAAAAAAAGTAAAAACTAAAAGAATTGACCCAGCTTCTTGGAAAAAATACACCAGTTTTCAGCAATTGTTTCTGGAATCTCAAAGCTTTTGCTGGTGCCATAAAAAGCAGCTTTTAATTTGCATGAAACTCATTAAAAAAGCTGCAAAAAAAACCCATCATGTGAACACAGCCCTATTGTGTTTTATTCGGGAGTGATGCCACCTGCACACCTTTCCTTGCCCAAATCTCTTCGGAACACGGTTGTTTCCTTTCCTCATTTTGTTTCCTCCTTTATTTGCATTTCATTTGAATTTACGACATTCCGTCTTATCTGACTTTGATATTGTACATATAAGTTCCTCTATCTGAATAATAACAGGATTGATAAGGAGAAGTGTTACCTGTTTCTGCCAAAGCAGAGAAGAAGATGATCACCCTCCAGAGATCCATGGCTGAGGTGAGGCTCGTTCCATTCAGCTCTGATCTTATATATCAGTAGGTTCAGGCTTTATGAGAAACGAAACTTCACCTGTTTCATTTCTAAAGTCTCAAATTGTCAAACAATAAGGAAATCCCTTGGGGCAAGTGCTGATCTGCCTCACAGAGTGAACGTCGCACCCTCTCATATAGATAATAAGAAGTGTGGTGTATACAGCTGCATCTCAATGAATTAGAAGATCATCAAAAAGTGACTTGATTACATAAAGTGACACACATCTATTATATAGAGTCATTACACGCAGAGGGATCTACTTCATGTGTTTATTTATGTTAATGTTGATGATTAATGAAAACCCAAAGGTCATTATCTCAGAAAATCAAAGTAGGGAGGATGAAGGGTTAAAAACCACAAAGCCAGGCTGCCGTATTCCACCAGACATCAAAGGGTCAATATAATATTGATTTATTAGTCCCCGAAACATGGCGATATGATGTTGAGTTGTCCTGAGGAAGAAGCCAGGGAGCCCTGAAATGCGTTGACTAATAAATCAATATTGATGTCTGGTGGAATACGGCAGCGCAGTGTTTAACCCTTCATCCCCCTACTCTATATGCACCACGCTGGGGACTGCAGCAGCCGTGATCTGCTTTTATAGTGGTTGTGACTCTCACAACCACCCAAGGTGAAGCCTCTGATACCTATTTAGGTCAGATTTTATCTCTCAGACCCCTCCAATGACCTATGGGTTTTCATTAATCATCAACATTAACATAAATAAACACATGAAATAGATCCCTCTTTGTATATTGACTCTATATAATAGATGTGTTTTACTTTATGTGTTTAATCACTGAACTAAATGATATTTTTGTGGATATTCTAATTCATTGAGATGCACTAGTGCAGGGGTCCCCAACGTTTTTTGCTCCGGGGACCAGCGTCAAGAAAGATGATCTCCCCAAGGCCCGTCAGGGGGTGGGGAAGGGGGCGTTATAGGGGTGGGGCTTTGATCTTATGGGGTGGGGCAATGTAGAAGGGGTGGGGTTTACTATCCTGTTTCCCCAAAAGATGCACTACATCTTTTTTGCGGGGAATGTCTTATTTCTCCATCTCCTTCCAGCCCTAGCCTCCTCCTTTGGCAGTCCCCAGCCTCCTCCTCTTGAAGCCCCCACTGTCCTCCTCCTCTTGCAGCCTCCACCGTCCTCCTCCACTAGCAGCCTCCACCGTCCTCCTCCACTAGCAGCCTCCACCGTCCTCCTCCACTAGCAGCCTCCACCGTCCTCCTCCACTAGCTGCCTCCACTGTCCTCCTCTTGCTGCCCCCACTGTCCTCCTCCTCTTGTACCCTCCACCGTCCTCCTTCTCTTGCAGCCTCCACTGTCCTCCTCCACTAGCAGCCTCCTCTGTCCTCCTCCACTAGCAGCCTCCACCATCCTCCTCCTCTTGCAGCCCCCACTGTCCTCCTCCTCTTGTAGCCTCCACCTTCCTCCTTCTCTTGCAGCCTCCGCCGTCTTCCTCCACTAGCAGCCTCCACCATCCTCCTCCACTAGCAGCCTCCACCGTCCTCCTCCACTAGCAGCCTCCACCATCCTCCTCCACTAGCAGCCTCCGCCGTCCTCCTCCACTAGCAGCCTCCACCGTCCTCCTCCACTAGCAGCCTCCACCATCCTCCTCCACTAGCAGCCTCCACCAGCAGCCTCCACTGTCCTCCTCCTCTTGCAGCCCCCACTGTCCTCCTACTCTTGCAGCCTCAACCGTCCTCCTTCTCTTGCAGCCTCCACTGTCCTCCTCCACTAGCAGCCTCCACTGTCGTCCTCCTCTTGTAGCCTCCACTGTCCTCCTCCTCTTGTAGCCTCCACTGTCCTCCTCCACTGTCCTCCTCCACTGTCCTCCTCCTCTTGTAGCCTCCACTGTCCTCCTCCACTGTCCTCCTCCACTAGCAGCCTCCACTGTCCTCCTCCTCTTGTAGCCTCCACTGTCCTCCTCCTCTTGTAGCCTCCACTGTCCTCCTCCACTAGCAGCCTCCACTGTCCTCCTCCTCTTGTAGCCTCCACTGTCCTCCTCCTCTTGTAGCCTCCACTGTCCTCCTCCTCTTGTAGCCTCCACTGTCCCCCTCCACTTGCAGCCCCCACTATCTCCATGCAGCCCCCAATATTTATATATACATATATATGCATGCACACACATATACTACTGTAATACATATATGTGTGTGTAAATATGTATTTTTGTTCACACACATATTCATTATATAAATATATATAAAATGTATATGTGTGAGAACAAAAATACATATTTACACACACATATATGTATTACAGTAGTATATGTGTGTGCATGCATATATATGTATATATAAATATAAATATATATATATATATATATATATATATATATATATTAATATACACATATATATATAGTGTCTATAAACATATTTTTATGTTTTTTTTTTATTACTTTGAGTGAAGCAGTGGGGACACAGGTATGAAGGGGGTCACAGACAGAGAGCGAGAGACAGGGGAGGGAGGGGGAGTCACCGGAGCCTGCGCACCTGCCTCTCTCTGTGAACGCGCACTGGCCAACTTCAGCGCATGCGCAGATCGCATGCTGAAGTCGGCCGGTGTGCGTCAGACAACAGAGCCACGGACGCCCGGAGATGACGCGTCACGGCATCACATGACCGTGACGTCGCGGGCGCGAGATGCTGAATCGTGCCCACGCTACAAAGTTTGAAATAACGCCCATTGGGGCGTAATACAGCGGCACAGGTGAACCGCCTAGCAGACAAGGAGGCTTGGGAACGCCCCACTGCCATGGATTTAGTAAGTTTACAAACGACTTTATTGCACTTTCATATTTCACTAAAACCTCACAAAGGGATGTGTAGGACTGTTGTGTAATGCTTCAGGGACATGTATTTAGAGCTTACAAGGGTGATTTGGGGTGACAGGTTCCCTTTAAGTAGAATATAGTAGTCAGTCTTGGGAGGGGAAGAGCAGCGGCATAGATAAAATCAGAGTTCCAAGATAAAAGGCATATATTCTTTTATTGTTCTTTGATTAGTGGTTGGTCAAGACCTGAAAATTCCTTAATGAATGTAGAAAGACATAAATCCATGTGAGACATTAATTTCTGCTTTAAATGTGTCAAAATTCATCATCAGTTTATATTCCCACACTCTTCTGTCTCTCTGTGATCTGAAGTTACCTTTTAGAACTGGTAAGCAGGAATGAATGTCTCACATGGATTTATGACTTTCTACATTCATTGAGGAATTTTCAGTTCTCGACCAACCACTAATCAAAGAACAATAAAGCGATCTGTGCCTCCTATCTCGGAACTCTGATTTTACCTCCTCAGCTCCTTTCCCAAGACTGACTACTATTTTCTGCTTTACATCACCTGTCATATTTACTGCATCATCCTACCCTGTATATGTATATATGTGCATCTTCAGAATTTGTGTCGTTATCAGCCTGATGAAGAGCCCATAGAGTCTCGAAAGCTTGCTATGCTTTTGTTACCATCTTTTCAGTTCTCCATTAAAAGGTATCAACCACCGAGGACTCTAAGATTCCAATACTTTTCTATCTACTGGCTAACACGGTACAAACACTTATTACCTTCTCTATATAATAAGAATGGTGGTGTATAGGTTCATAGGTTTTAAGGTTGAAGGTACACACTATAAGTCCATCTAATTCAACCCATAATCTAATGCATCAAAAACACTGTGTGAATGTAGCCTAAGCTCCACATTGGGGAACAAAATCCTTCCTAACTCCACATAAGACAATCAGACTGGTGATCAAAATTAGAGAACAGTGTCTGATCACTTGATTTTTTCAGACAGACTGTAATCAATGTTGATCAACGTTTGAAGGTTTTGTGTACGGGATGCACCAGCGACTAGAAAAGGGTTTTTTGAAATAGCCAAAGTTTATCAACTTAAAACCTTTATTTTATACAAAACGCAATGAACCGCTAGCTAGTGGTTATTATGGCAATGGTAGCTAGTGGTTACCATGGCAACGGTGTCCTTGGGTGACCTCCCCGCTTACCCAGCGGCAGCTCTCCTCCTAGTCATTCAGTGGATCCTCACCCCACTAAGAACACCAGGGCTCAGCTGCCTAGTTCTACCTTGGCTGGCAATTAAAAATAGGGTGGAACCCACACATTTCTTTGCCAGCCAAGCTAAAATTAGACATCTTAGGGTGGCAGCTTGCAGCTGTCCGCTTTATCTGTGCTGGACTGAAAGATGCTGTAAATCCCTATGCAGTTTTTAAAGTATTTATTTATTCATTTAACACACTAAGTCATCAGGTTGGTTGCCATACACTAACGTGTATGACGACAACCAAGCACCGACACTGTCCAGATTGTGGAAATTCAGTCAACAGCCAATCAGAGACGCTCTCACACTGCATGAGCGTCTGTGATTGGCTGTTGCCTGTCAGTACAGTAAATATGCATGAAGCTTAAAGGGCGGCCCTGGCAGCAGGCAGTAGGACAGCTACTGACAAGTCAATGGGCAGAGAATATAGAAGTGGCGTAGAAGTCCCACACCGCTGTCAAAAGCCGACGGCAATTTCAAACAGTGATTGTAATAAAGTGGTGGTGCAAAACCACTTGTGCAGCCCTCCCCAGGTGCCCCCATATTATATTTATGTACACAATAAATTTTATTGACATGTACACATATTAACATAGGGCACTGTATGACAGAACAGCATGCAGACATAGTCGACATTATGTCTGCATACTGTTCCCATGAGCACTTTCTTATTGATTTCAGCCTTCTCTTCATGCTCCGAGACTTCTTTTTCGGGTCCAGTAGAAAATTACTCGTATTTCTCATTGACTTCCATTCGACTCACTAGGAACAAATGCGCGATTATTACAAAGTACTCGTTACCAGTATAGCGATTACGAATATTTCACTACTCGCTCATCCCTAACCTTTACCTTTGATAAAGGCTTGGGTGTTTTTTCTCTTTATAAAAAAGGACACATTCATTTTTTTTTTTATTTACTTTATTTGTTAAAAAAATCAGTAACAGTACATGCCACAACATTACTGATAACTTTTTGCCGTATCTTCCTTTCCATGTGTACCCAGTGGAAATACCACGTATGTGTATTTTTATATTATTATTTTTATTATTTTTTCATGGGGAGAAAAAAGTGTGAGAAAAATACTTAGCATTGCACAAGGGAGGTCCCCAACTCCAGACCACACGACCAACCAATAGGTCATGTTTTCAGGATTTCCTTAGCATTGCACAAGGGTTGGAATCATCATCTGTGCAGATGATCACATTACCACCTGTGCAATACTAAGGACATTCTGAATACATGATCTGTTGGTGGGTCTTGAGGCCTGGAATTGAGGTCCTCTGTCTTAAAAGGGAACCTGTCAAGTCCCTTGTGCACCCAGAACCACGAGCAGCTGTGGGTGCATAGCTCAAATCCCTGCCCAATAGTCAGGCCACATGACATGTTATCACACCGCTGTTGGCGTGATAACATGTTTTGCATAGCATAGTCATTTAAGCTGCGCATGGCTGTTCACACCTCGCCATTGAGCATCTCTGATGCTTGGTGTATGCACCCCTGGCTTCAGAGAGGCTCACCGCCCATGATCAAAAGTCGGACGTACTTCCGGTCAGGCGCACCACTCTATGGCCGGGTAGTATGTATCCCACCTTCAGAGAGGCATAGTGCACATGACCAGACTTTCGGTCATGCGTGGTGAGCCTCTCTGAAGCCAGGATTCTTACACCCAGCCTTAGAGTAGTGCGCCTGACCGGAAGTACGTCCGACTTTCAATCATGCGTGGTGAGCCTCTCTGAAGCCGGGGTTGCATACACCCGGTGACAGAGACGCCCAATGTTAGGGTATACACAGCCGCGCGCAAGTATACCATAACATAGCGATTGTAATGATGATGCTATGCCCCACAGGGTCATGATAACATGCTATGTGGGCTTACTAGTCAAAGCCCTAATTAGTATATCATAAATGAATTTTAGAAATACTTTTTCTGTAGATCGGTTTATGTAAGCTGCAACATGCTGGGAATATCAGGCAGGGATTTGAGAACTGCTTGTGGATCTGGGTGCACAGGGGACCTGGCAGGTCCCCTTTTATCTGGCGGGCAAGAAGGACTGGTATACACTAAAGTGGTATAACATTTCATGAATTTGACAAGCTGGTATAGGAATGCCCTGCCTCGCTCATCCAACACTCATATTGGCATAGCTGCCCAAGACGGGTGCGTAAATGCTAAAAGTTGCAATATTTTTGCACAATTTTTGACTTATTAAGGTGTTTTAATCCAGAATAATGACGTAAAGACCTTAATGAATCAGCCTCTTAATATTTTAACCAACAGCTTTACACTACATATTTATGGATGAACCTTCATTGCATTCTGTGTTACTTATCAGCACACCGTGTGGTCAGAAAAGGTATTGTAAGAACCCTGACAAAATGTGTCTTAAAAGTTTTGCATTAGAGACATTCAATGATTTGCCATCAGGCAAGGAATCTCCAATTAATTTTTAGCATAGGTTATTGAACAGCTTGTTTATTTGTTGATATTTTGGTTAATATGGAGTTTGTACATCATCGATATACCTGCACCCAAATGCATAATAAGGGAAATACAATTGATATGATATTCTATGAATTGAAATACAATAGGTATGATATTTTATGAGGCAAAAGTAGCTATTTGTTGTGAAAAGTAATGTTGAAACTCAACAATAGCACGCATTATTTGGCATTAGAACCACAATGAGTGGGAGTACAAGAGACAACAGTGCTGTTTTTGTAGTACAGGTAAAGGTAGACGAAGAGCCACTTCCAGGAGTGCATGAGTAGGTCATTTTTGTGCGTCCAGCATAGTTCGTGGATATCTCACTACTGTTATAGCAGAGGCCTTGGGAAGCACAACCACGATCGATTGTTGTCAGAGTTAGTGAGTCTGTGGAAAATAAAAACACACTTTTATTGTATCAGAGTATAGAAAATGTATGCTTTGGTCATCAATGGTAATTACTGGAGTGTTCACAACAAGAGAGTAAGACAGCACTGAGCTTCAGCATGATATATAGAGGATTTGGATCCTCATGGGCGGAGCTCCATTGATTACAACGTCATAATATGAATGTGCCAATAATGTAACATTCTTCTCTTACATAAGGTTTCTTTTTTAGTTGCAAGACGACACATTGTTTCCGATCCGGTGCAATCCATGGTGTCCTCAACAAAACAAAAATCGCCAATATTTGATGTACACGTTGGACATACAACTCCATTCGTCTTTACACTTTGTCCTGGCACTTTAATAACACATAACAAAGAATACATTTAGCACAAAAACAACTATAGAATTCAGAGACATTTAGTAAAAGCAATGTGATAAAGTCACTAATTGTGGCCATGAATGTTTGAGGGCACTGGATTGTATTATGTAGGCAATGACATACAAGAAATAGTACTAAATATGGAGAGCAATAGATAAAGCTGACAATGTAATGGGAGATAGATATTTACCAGCTAATATAACAAAGGCCAAGTCTAAGACAGTCAATTCTATAAGGTCAATAAATACGGTATTAGACCATGTTATGGGTCACGGGCTATAGTAGACCATGTTATGGGTCAGTGGCTATGAGAGCCCATATTATGGGTCAGTGGCTATATTAGACCATGCTGTGTGCCAGTGGCTGTAATAGACCATTTTAGGGGACAGTTTCTATAATAGACCAAGTTATGAGGCTGTGGCTATAATAGACCATGTTGTGAGTCAGTGGCTTTAGTAAGCCATATTTATGGGTCAGTGGCTATTATAGACCATGTTATAGGTCAATGGCTATATTAAACAATGCTAGGGGTCAGTGACTATAATAGATCATCTTATGGGTCAGTGTCTATAATATACCATGTTATGGGTCTGGGGCTATAATAGACCATGTTATGCGTCGGTGACTGCAATAGACAATTTTATGTGTCAGTGTCTATAATACACCATGTTTTGGGTAAATGTCTATAATAGGCCATGATATGGGTCAGTGGCTATATTAAACAATGTTAGGGTCATTGACTACAATAGAGCATGTTATGGGTCAGTGGCTATAATAGACCATGTTATGGGTCAGTGGCTATTATAGACCATGTTATGGGTCAGTGGCTATAATAGACTATGATATGGGTCAGTGGCTTTATTAAACAATATTAAGGGTCAGTGACTACAATAGACGATGTTACGGGTCAGTGTCTATAATACACAGATTTATGGGTCAGTGGCAATAAATAACCTTATTATAGGTTAGTGTCTATAATAGACCATGTTATGGGTCAATGACTACAATAGACAATGTTATGGGTCAATGACTACAATAGACAATGTTATGGGTCAATGACTACAATAGACCATGCTATGGGTCAGTAGTAATAATAGACATCTTTGTGGGGACGGTGACTTTAGTTTAGTTATCATATGCACAGACCCCTGTACTCATACAATTGTTACCTTTGGGCTTTTCCGGTGTGCACAAATCCTTAGAACAACACGTGGTGGCTATCCTCTCTGTAATGCGAGGGGAGGTAAATGTCCCAGTCACTTTACATTCATTTGGAGGAGCACAGAATCTCATAAAGCTCTTGGTTATTTCTTCAGCTGTGGATAATGCAAAATGTGTAAAAGAAAAATAAAGAAATGTATCATGAAAAGAATGAACATTTTAAGACCCTCGTACTTAAGGAAAAAAGAAAAAAAAAGAATCCCATTAAGAATAGACAGAGAGGTTTTCCCACTTGTAGAATGTCAAGTAATAATCTGTAACCTGTGGGAGGACCCAGCAGTAAGTGTACAATTTCCCTGCAGCACACCCAGAGGGAAAACAGAGTATTACATGGTGTACATTGGATTCAATGAGGTCACTACTAGTGATGAGTTATCTCTAAGCTTCTTGAGTGCTCGGTGCTCTAAATGAGCAGATCAAACACTTGAACGAGCTTGCCTCAATTATGGGAAACTCAAGCATCCTTCCGGAAGACTCTTCTGGCAAAATGCTCGACTTTCCCATTGACTTCCATTATGCTCGGTAGTCAAGTCAAGCTCGTCCAAGTGTCTGATTTGCTCGTTTACAGTACCGAGGACTTGAGTAGCTTAGTGGACGCTCAACACTAATGTCTACATCAGTGGTCCCCAACCTTTCTGATCTTGAGAGCCACATTCCGTTTTCAAAGAGGGTTGTGAGCTACATTGAGTTCGGAGAGAGGATTGCAAGCCCCATTTAGGTCTGAAAGAGGATTGTGAGCTACATCCAGCTCTCGCACCCTCACAGTAATGACGCCTAGAGCCCCCATTACCGGTATAATGACAGCCAAAGCTTTTCTACATAAATCACATTGAGACTCTATACCAAGATCCAAGGGGTCTAACTTTACCGCATTCAGATCTTCTCATCTATGTGGGGCTACTCACAAAGTCACCATCTGGAAACCTGCTCTTCAAAGCTGTTTTCTAGACTAGGTGCTAATATACCAAGAAAAGAAGAAAGCCATGAGCCACACCGCATGGGCTCGTGAGTCACATATGGCTCCCAAGCTACAGGTTGAGGTCCCTGGTCTACATAATGCATGGACATGATGAGTCCTCCAGTAGGTCAGACCTTCTCTGAAGTTCTCTACTATTTCCAGAATGGAGGGCCTGAATGAGGATCCTGCTCTATTAGAGGAGAATGTCTAGTAGGGTATTTGGAAATTGATCTTCCAATTTGAGTAAATACTTTAAAAAAAAAATCCTAAAATCTCTTACAACTGGTGGAACCCCATAATAATGGGAATGGAAAAGTACCATGTATAGTCATATTATTTTTGAGCAGCCGCCAACATGACTGATCACATGTTTGGTTATTTTGGCAGCTGCTACAGGGAAATAGAGAGAGCTAAGAAGATTATAGAAGATTAAAGGGTTATTCCCATCAATACAAGTGGCCATTGTTGGATAGAGCTTGTAAAGATAAGCAGGTATGCTATTTGAGGCATATTAAAATATTCAGCTGTTCTTTAGATATTAACACTTTCTATTGATTACAGATTGTTACAGGGGTTGTCCACTATAGGGACAACCCCTTGAAAATCCAATAGTTTCATCCATTAAAAATAATAGACCTTGTACCCACCTCCTATACTACCACCATTCCACCATTGTCGGTAACTGCGGCTTGGGGCTCATGTGACATTGTGACGTCATACGACCCCTGCATCCAATCACCGTCGGCTTCCATCTCCCCGTGCTCAAAACTAATGAGCTATCAAAAGGAAGAGATCGGCAGCCATAGTGCTCACGTCCTGTTGATAGATCGCTTGGTCCAAAAGCGGGGATATGGAATGTGATTGGATGAGGGGCTTGCGTGACGTCATCATTGCCGACAACGCTGGATCAATGGTAGGACAGGAAGTGAGTACGGAGTCTATTATTTTTAATGGTGGATACAAGCATATTCACAAGGGGTTGTCCGAATAGTGGACATCCCCTTTAATTTGAAGACTGACCACTACAAAATGTTATAAGCAGTATCATGCAAGAGTGCTTGTATGTACGAGCACTATCTGACATTAACCATCTACAGGGATGAGACTAGGTAGGTAACTGCCTGGACAAAATCGGTGTATGATCCATGATCCATTACGTATATTTGTATATACTTGTGCAATACCCCTTCCCCTTTCCCCTCCTTATGATGTAGAGTGTATATAAGCATTTGCAATTGAGGATCCCGGTAATCACTTGAGAAAGGCGCAATAAGCGCTGAAACGCGTTGTGGAGATTGGGAATCCTATATCTAACTAATAAAGCCTAGAGGTAATTATCTATTGAGCGGTGTCCTGGATTGTACCTTGAGCGCTGATATTATATCACTTTCTATTTTGAACGGCTTCATCTCTTCCCTGCGGGAAGCGTGATATCAAGCAGCCCGGATCAAGGACCTTGCTCACGTCATTACCACTCCCCTGAATCGGTCACGTGCCTTACCAGCTCGTGGAATACAAGATCACTTGGCTTCGGGCCGACGTAGATACAACCTTGTGCTGACTCCTATCCTTCAACCAGTTGTGCGGTCCGGCACAACTGAACCAGGTGAGCACTGGGGTTTATTAATCGACCCCAACTTTAGTTTCAGCAGTGTGGCGCAACTTGTATTTTCTTTTAAAATCGGTGTATATAGCTTTCAAGTTGGCTGGTTGTATCTTTCTATCACATCTCTGAAGAAAGAACAGATGGAGCCCAAACTGGTTCTTAGCAGTAAGAGCAAAAGGATCATCTGTGAGTCTTGGAAGTTGCTCTATGGAAGCAGAGAAATCAGGGCTCCTTACCTGTCCCTTACACTAGGAGTCCCAAAGCCATCCCTGTCTCCAAGATGTCCACTGAAGAAGGGGTTGTCTGGGTCTCATAACTTGCAATACTCCTACAAATGACTCACTTAGATTTGTGCTCAAAAGTTTACATACCCCGGCAGTTTTTTTGCTTTCTTGGCCTTTTTTCAGAGAATATGAATAACACAAAACCTTTTTCCCCTCATGGTTGGTGGTTTGATGAAGACATTTATTGTCAAACTACTGTGTTTTCTCTTTTTAAATCATGAAAACCAAAAACATCCAAATGACCCTGATTAAAAAGTTCACTTACTCCAGTTTTTAATCCTGTGTATTGCCCTCTCTAACATCAATGACAGCTTGAATTATTTTGTGGTAGTTGTGGATGAGGCTCTTTATTTTCTCAGATGGTAAAACTGCCCATTCTCCTTGGTAAAAAGCCTCCCGTTCCTGTAAATTTCTGGGCTTTCTTGTGATGTGCCCCCAGGGCCGTGGGGTACTCGGAACCGGGAGTTAGTACTTCTGGGAATTCACAGGGGTCAGGACCTGGCTCCATGACCCTGGGCATCAATTAAAAGTTTGGGGATTTTGGGTTTGGAATGGTTGTCATGATGCCATCCATGGTGCTCGGCTATTGATGGCCGACGCAACGGACCTTCGAGGATAATAGAATCGCAGCTGAGGGGATATCGCTCCCCATGTGTGGTGCGGTTCCTCAGGGCAACCGGTGTAGTCTGTGGAGGTGGCAGACCACAGGCATCTTCAGGTTGAGTGAGACGGATGGGCTATACTAGGGCAGTGACTCTGTGGCCTGCTCGGTGTATCAGTCGGTGGCTCCGCAGGTGGGGGAATAAACAGTCTCACACACAGCTTTTGAGTTATATACCCGGTTTACTTAGTATTCACTTTAGCAATTCCACCAGGTACTGTTCCTTGCCAAGTCTCAGTCAGGATAGTCCTCAAAGAACTGGGATAGCTCATCCAAGACACCTCTTTCTGTTCCTTTCTCTCATGGGTTGCTCTCCCAGAGCTAACTATATGCCTCTCTCCTGCTCACGCCTCCCCTCCGCACACAAAGCCCTAATCCGGCAGCCACGGGCCCTGTCGGGCGACTGGTACCAAGTCCCCTGACCCTCGTACAGCTATCTTCTTGGCGGATGTTTTGGGTGTCGGCCACAGCTCCTCTAGATCTCAAGGCCTCCGGTTCTGTGGTTGGAGTATTGAGTCTCCTCGCCACCTTCAGGGTTGGACCCCAGGTTCCCAATCAGCCCTTCCGTCCGACTCCAGTAAGACTCAGATTCGGGTGCGCGGGTGGATCACTCTCTGCCTGTGCCCCTAGGGCTCCATCTGCCTCTCGCAGTCTCTAACTTCTCCTTTCCTCCAAGGATGAGCTCCTCTCTCTGCTCCAGTCCCCGGGTCTCTCTCCTGTAGGCTCCTCTCACTCTGGCCTCCTCTTTCTTCTTTTTTGCCTACTACTCACTAACGTCCTACCACCCACCCACACTTTTCTCTTCCTCTGACCCACCCCTAGACTGTGCCCTCCCTCAGCGGATCTACCCATAGTCTTTTGCTGCGTTCCTAAGCTGTGTTGGGTATTTGTTAGGTGTCTCAGACTTACCATTCCATTTCCACAAGAACAGAGATACCACACCCATGGAATGGGTGCAGTACCCCTTGTGGGGACTAGACTGCAGGGGGTGCCACACTTGCATGAACTGCACTTTGCTTGAGCTCTCCCCAGAGTGGCTCAATGATATTGAGATCAGGAGACTGAGATGGCCACTCCAGAACCTTTACTTTGTTCTGCTGTAGCCATAACAGGTCAATTTGGCGTTTTATTATTGATTGTTGTCATGTTGAAACATCCAAGTATGTCCCATGCGCAGCTTCTGGGCTGATGAGTGCAAATTTGCCTCCAGTATTTGCTGATAACGTACTGAATTCATCTTTATTTCAACTGTGACCAAGTTTCCTGTGCCTTTGTAGCTCACACAATCCCACATCATCAGCGATCTACCTCCATGCTTTACAGTAGGAATGGTGTTCCTTTTATCATAGGCTTTGTTGACACCTCTCCAAATGTAACGTTTATGGTTGTGGTCAAAACTTTCAATTTTGGTCTCATCACTTCAAATGACCTTGTTCCAGAAGTTTGGAGGCTTGTCTCTGTGCTGTTTGGCTTATTGTAGGCGAGATACTTTGTGGCATGTGTGCAGTAATAACTTTCTTCTGGCAACTCAACTATGCAGCCCATTTTTCTTCAAGCTCCTTCTTATTGTGCATCTTGAAACAGTCGCACCGCTAGTTTTCAGTAAGTCCTGTATTTCAGCTGATGTTATTTGTGAGTTTTCTTTGCATCCCGAACAATTTTCCTGGCAGTTGTGGCCAAAATTTTTGTTGACACTTGATTATGGTTTTGTTTTTACAGAGCCCCTGATTTTCCATTGTTAATCACAGTTTGAACACTGCTAACTGGCATTATCAATTCCTTGGTATCTCTTTGTATTCTTTCCTGTTTTATACAGTTCAACTATCTTTTCTCGTAGATCTGATGACAATTATTTTTCTTCCTCAATGACTCACAATCCAGAAACATCAGTGGCTTGATGAAAGATGCGAGAGTCTGTCTGGATCCCAGAAACTCACTCAGCTTTTATGCACACACTGATTACAAGCAAACAGGTCACAGGTGAGGATGTTACCTTTATTAGCTATTCAAACCCATTTGTGTCAACTTCTGTGCATGCTATCAGGACAAAATCAACATAGTATGTGAGCTTTTGATCAGGGTCATTTGGATGTTTTTAGTTGCCATTATTATTTAAAAAGAGAAAACACAGTAGTTTGACAATAAATGGCTTCATCCAACCACTAACCATAAGTGGAAAAAAAGTTTTTGTGTTATCATTCATATTCTCTGAAAAAAGGCAAAGAAAGAAAAAAATCTGAAGGGGTATGTAAACTTTTAAGCACAACTGTCGATGCTAGCCACCCCCTCAAGGGAACTCATAGACAACACAGGGAAGGAAACAAAATATAAAAGGACTCCAAATTATCTCCAATAGGGAACTTTGTTGCTGCAATTGGAACAAACACCTCAGCTTTTCAGAGACTAGCTCCTTCAACAAGGTCAGTGTAGAGAATCTCTATCTGACATGGAGTGAAGACAGAGGTGGGTAAATATAGCTGAAGGGAGAGATGATAAGAAGCTGAAGCTGGGATTAAGATACAGCCAGAAGAAAAAGGGTTCTTATCCCCCTCAACATAGAAAGAAAGTAAATCCACAAGATAACAGTAAAGAGGGCTCTACAGTGAACCTGTGAGTGACTAAATGCTGAAACCTCCTGATCTCAGGTGCTCCAGAGGTAACCCATGCCACACCGATATCTAGTACAGTTTACTTTCACAGTGACTATGGTGCATTCTATGGATTCCCAATGACTCTTCTGTATCTTACCTCCTATGGTTATCTTCTGTCGAGAAGCACAGACATAGCCAAATGGGCAGTATTCAGTGGATTGCTTTAAACAGGAATCTGTTCCAGTGCCTGGACAGGTTGTACATTGCAGGCAATAACCTAAAATAGATTGAAAATAACAGTATTACAACTATTACTATAATTACTGCTACTTACAACTACCTTTACCACTTCAGCTTATACTACCATTACTACTCCTCTTGGAAGAAGTTGTTGCAAAAAATGCATTGGGACCTTTTCGTGGCTGCCCTGGGCTATCCATTATACAGGGGTTGGTATAACCATCTGCTTGTTGAATCCACTTGTAATAATATAGGGATTGATTACTTAAAATATGTATTGAATATTGTTATGGGGTAGTAACGCGCACAGGCGGGGTAGTTGCCGGATGGCAGAGACAGTTTTAAGGGAACTGGAAAGCTAGTCTGACCTTTTAGACTGCGGTTCTCTAACTGACCCAGTTCCCCCAATTACTGTACCTCTTATAGTGAGGACTCCTCAGCCACCAACCTTGCCCTTCTCCCAGCTAGCCCTGGCTAACCTACCTTACTTCTGCCCATGGAAGGAACAACAACTTTAATAAGATGAATCCCAAAGAGGTTAGCTTCAGGAAAGTTTCTGCACCATCACTCATCATCTTCTGCGTCCAGCCATGCTGACAAGGAGGAGACTGGTGGCATTCATGGACACAAGGTTACCAACAGGACGTCAGCCACACAGGTCTAAGTGAAGCAAAATGTCAGCACAGCCCGCCGGTCATGCCCACCATTAGACCAGGCAGGCCACACCGCACCCTATATATGCATCACAAATGACCGACGCCCCCCTGAGGGCTCAGCTACATACTGCAAAACATATGGTCAGGCATATGGATAGGACTCGTAAGTGTGAGGGCCCATGATGTGGGTTACGAGCTTACGTGTTTGAGCAAATATCCACTAACTCCTCACATCTTTATCTTTAGAGGTTTTTTTGCACCTTTTTATCTTTTGCAGTATGTGGCTGAGCCCTCAGGGGGGCGTCAGTCATTTGTGATGCATATATAGTGTGCGGTGCGGCCTGCCTGGTCTAATGGTGGGCGTGACCGGCGGGCTGTGCTAACATTTTGCTTCACTTAGACCTGTGTGGCTGACGTCATGTTGGTAACCTTGTGTCCATGAATGCCACCAGTCTCTTCTTTGTCAGCATGGCTGGACGCAGGCGCCACAGCCGCCCCCATGCTTGGGTTGCAGGGGATTGAGCCACCGGTGTTCTCACACTTGTATGGCCTACCAGTGGAGCTGGCAGCCCTCTGCTAGGTGCAACAGATATTTTACCTGGCTAAATTTTGGTGAGTTTTTTCTTTATAGTATTATGTCCTACTTCGGTGATTTTTTTCTATGTTTGGTGGCTTGCCCACCAAACAAACATATGGTCAGGCATATGGATAGGACTCGTAAGCGTGAGGGCCCGTGACGTGGGTTACAAGCTTACGTATTTGGCCAAATATCCACTAACTCCTCACATCTTTACCTTCAATGGGTGACACTGAGTTTGTCTACTTCCCCACTGAAGTGACAATTTGCATAATATTATAGTGGCATATTGATATTTATTACGACTACTATTATTGCTTCTATTACTACTGGTATAATTACTGTTACAACTATGACTGTTGAAAGAAGACTAAGAAACAAAGGTGCAAAATAGGGTCTTATCTGGTATAAAAGGAATAAAAGAGAAAGAGGAACGCTAACCTTTTCAAGTTATGTCACACTTAAAGAGGACCTGTCACTCCCCTGCTGCATAGCAATCTAAATGCAGCACTCAATACAGCATGTCTGCTGCATTCAGGGAAGGGGTCCCCCATGTGTCTGTGTGCTGTGTACCCCAAGATATAGCCTTAGGAAAACTCACTGTTAGAAGTCATTGAGGCAGTCCCCGTGGCTGGAGTGAGCTTGATTCACAGGGGCCATTCCCACCCCCTCTGCCTCTCTGTGCCGCCTCCTACTGTGCTGTTTATGCTTTGTTCAGACAGCAGAGCAGGAATCTGGAGCTGACTTCAGGACAAATGATTTGCATGCTGTGAGTGACAGAGAGCAGGAGAGGAGGAGGGCAGAGCCTGCACAGCAGAAGCAGCACAGAGAGGCAAAGGGGGAGGGAATGGCCCCCCAGTCAATCGAGCTCACTCCAGCCACAGGGACAACCTCCATGGCTTCTAACTCTAAGCCTATATCTCTGGGTACACAGCACACAGAGACATGGGGGACCCCTTCTCTGAATGCAGCAGACATGTACCATGCACCAGGGGGGTGACAGGTCCTCTTTAACAAGACATGCACTCAATGATGGAGACAATGCAGAAAGAGGACCGAAGACGTGTTCACTCCGTGCCGCTGCTGACGACATTCCTAAGGAAGATCCAGGACACCAGTGGAGATAATTGTTTTTACTTACTGCGTTTTAAAGCCTTTACAAGCTTCTTCAGGATAAGAACCCCTTATCTCCACTGATGTCCTGGATCGTCCTTTGGAAAGTCGTCAGCAGCGGCACGGAGTGAACACGACTTCTGTCCCTTTCTAATTATGACTGTTTTTATTACAAATGCTTCCACTACTAATGTTGTTGTATTTGTCCATAGTGTTGGAATTACTTCCTCCATTAATTTTACTGCTGCTACTAGTATTACTACTACAATGATGGCTTATCATGTTATTAAAATTGCTGCTACTATTACTTCTATTACTACCCCTGTTGAAATTACGACTACTAGTATTACTACTACTGATACAGCCTCTCCTATTCCTACTGTTATTACTATTGCTAATACTACAGCTAATGCTAAACCTACCGCTACACCTAAGTCTGGTTTTACACTACAACTTTTTTTTTAATCTGGGCGAGTCCAGCTGAAACAGTATGCAGCCGCATGCTGTTTCTCCCCCATTGACTTTCAATGAGGACACAGGCTCATGCAGTTTCATACAGTTCCAGCCGGATGCAGCTCAGAAAGGTTTTTAGCATAAACTTTTTTTGTGTTTGTTTTTAAAAATGTAAACAACCGGATCCAGGTTCCATAGAGCGCCATTTTATTTTGAACTGCATTGCCCCAGATTCGGCAATGTAATGTAATATATGTACAAAATGACTGCACCAGCAGAATAGTGAGTGCAGCTCTGGAGTATAATACAGGAGGTAACTCAGGATCAGTAATGTAATGTATGTACACAGTGACTGCACCAGCAGAATAGTGAGTGCAGCTCTGGAGTATAATACAGGAGGTAACTCAGAATCAGTAATGTAATATATGTACACAGTGACTGCACCAGCAGAATAGTGAGTGCAGCTCTGGAGTATAATACAGTATGTAACTCAGGATCAGTAATGTAATGTATGTACACAGTGACCGCACCAGCAGAATAGTGAGTGCAGCTCCGGAGTATAATACAGGAGGTAACTCAGGATCAGTAATGTAATGTATGTACACAGTGACTACACCAGCAGAATAGTGAGTGCAGCTCTGGAGTATAATACAGGAGGTAACTCAGGATCAGTAATGTAATTTATGTACACAGTGACTGCACCAGCAGAATAGTGAGTGCAGCTCTGGAGGATAATACAGGAGGTAACTCAGGATCAGTAATGTAATGTATGTACACAGTGACTGCACCAGCAGAATAGTGAGTACAGCTCTGGAGTATAATACAGGAGGTAACTCAGGATCAGTAATGTAATGTATGTACACAGTGACTGCACCAGCAGAATAGTGAGTGCAGCTCTGGAGTATAATACAGGAGGTAACTCAGGATCAGTAATGTAATTTATGTACACAGTGACTGCACCAGCAGAATAGTGAGTGCAGCTCTGGAGGATAATACAGGAGGTAACTCAGGATCAGTAATGTAATGTATGTACACAGTGACTGCACCAGCAGAATAGTGAGTGCAGCTCTGGAGTATAATACAGGAGGTAACTCAGGATCAGTAATGTAATGTATGTACACAGTGACTGCACCAGCAGAATAGTGAGTGCAGCTCTGGAGTATAATACAGGAGGTAACTCAGGATCAGTAATGTATGTACACAGTGATTGCACCAGCAGAATAGTGAGTGCAGCTCTGGAGTATAATACAGGAGGTAACTCAGGATCAGTAATGTAATGTATGTACACAGTGACTGCACCAGCAGAATAGTGAGTGCAGCTCTGGAGTATAATACAGGAGGTAACTCAGGATCAGTAATGTAATGTATGTACACAGTGACTGCACCAGCAGAATAGTGAGTGCAGCTCTGGAGTATAATACAGGAGGTAACTCAGGATTAGTAATGTAATGTATGTACACAGTGACTGCACCAGCAGAATAGTGAGTGCAGCTCTGGAGTATAATACAGGAGGTAACTCAGGATTAGTAATGTAATGTATGTACACAGTGACTGCACCAGCAGAATAGTGAGTGCAGCTCTGGAGTATAATACAGGAGGTAACTCAGGATTAGTAATGTAATGTATGTACACAGTGACTGCACCAGCAGAATAGTGATTGCAGCTCTGGAGTATAATACAGGAGGTAACTAGGGATCAGTAATGTAATGTATGTACACAGTGACTGCACCAGCAGAATAGTGAGTGCAGCTCTGGAGTATAATACAGGAGGTAACTCAGGATCAGTAATGTAATGTATGTACACAGTGACTGCACCAGCAGAATATGATGGATTATGAAGTGCATGGTTACCAATAATTTGGCACTTACAGTATATAATCTTAGCACCTAGGTTAGAAATGGTGATTTCTACAGAAGTCAATCTCTCAACATGGTTATTAAAGTCTCATAAATTTAGGAAATACACAGAAAATAAGGGGAAATGGTCAGTGACCCCGGTATGAAGTCTTACCGATCGCTGCTGTAGCAGAGAGGAGCCACACGTTTCTCCAGAGAGCCATGGCGTCTGCACCTCGTGCTTTCGTTTCAGATGTCGTCCACTATAGGAACTTATCTCAATATTGATCCGATAAATTACAGTTTGCAGAAATATGAACTCCTCGGTACAGTCTCAGACGTTATCAACCCTGTTCTGCTCTGTTTTTTTACCTTCAATTGTTTAACTGTTATTACAGCAGGAAGCACCTGTCTCCCTTTGTGGATTTATACTTAAGCAGTGGCGTAACTTCAGGCCCAGGGGCCCCGATGCGAAAGCTCCAACGGGGCCCCCAATTATTTAACAGTATTAGCCTTTTTCTATAGGCCAAAGGGACTTTTGGGGCCCCCTTAGGCTGCAGGGCCCGGGTGCGAACTCTCTTGTTATCTCTAACCTTCTGCTTTAAGCTACTAAAGATTCTAAACCTTCCTATAACAACTTACAAGCACTTCATCTGAATATTCCGTGCTCTTAAAGCTCCAAAACCTCAACTCCATGTCAGTATTCAACTGTAAAGTGTACTTGCCGTGGCCTACCCACGAGAAACTGTGAATTGTTTACTCAATGTTGGATTTCCCCATTCTTGATATAGAAAACGCAACTGTTATTCCCGAGACCTGTGTCTGTGGTCATTCTTGGCTGTGGATGCTGCATGGGGGTGGATAACAAGGAACAATAAGCCCCATAACAAAGGTATTTTTAAGTACAGTCATCAAAGCATTACTAACAATGATGAAGTTTTCTTTCTTGTGATCTTCCTTAGAAAAGATGACCAAGAATTACCTGTGCTGCAGAGGATAAGTTCATGAGAGCTACAAGCTTCAAAACCTCACAAACAGACAACAGCAAAGCTAATTGCAATCAAAAATGTTGACCATACATCAATTAGAACAGGGGTCCCCAAATCCAGACCTCGAGGGCCGCCAACAGTGCATGTTTTCAGGATGTCACAGGGGTTGGAATCATTACCTGTGCATTTGATCACATTAACACCTGTGCAATACTAAGGAAATCCTGAAATCCTGCACTGTTGGCAGCCCTAGAGGCCTGGAGTTGGGGACCTCTGGCTTAGAAGATACATCTCAACATGAACTCTCTATGAGAGACTGCAAAAATCAGGCCTTTATGGCCGAATTGCAGCAAAAAAGTCATTGCTGAGGACCGCAAACAAGAAGTAGAGGTTCAAGCAATACAAGTACAAGACATTAGATCAGTAAATACATCATATGTGCTGATATTATGAGTCAAAACTTACCCAGTGTGGAAACCACAGAATTGTTAAGTGATCTGCATCTCATATGAATGTATTTAATGAGACCATCATTAGTGATGGACGAATCCTAAATTACTCGGAATCGCTTGACTCTAGCGAGTCCGAGCCCGGGACTCGCTACTCGTTGCGAGTCTAGCGAGTCCAATGTTAATGAATGGGGAAGTGAGTAATAGCGAGTAGTGTGCGATTTACAAATCACAGATGTGTCTCGGAAGCTTCAGCCTGAAGCAATCCTAGTTTTGCCATTGATTTGCATTGGACTCGTTTACTGTGCAAGTAATCGCTGGGAAACTCGCACAGATAAGAGTCCTGTCTGCTCTGTGTGCAGGCTGCCGCAGCTCCAGGGTCCTAGAGCCCGCCTGCTGCCTGATGTAGCAGAGCTAAGATTGTTCTCAGTCTGCTCATTACCTGTGCATAGACATCTATATCTATGCACAGGGGATGTAGCAGAGAGGACATCGCGTTTTGGACTGCGTCGGACGGAAGAGGATTTTTTTAATTAAAGATGGAGTCCCTAATGGTTTTTTTTTTTATTTGTAATAAAAAATTTTCTCTGTGTTGTGTTTTTTTTAAAACAATTTAATAGAAATTCATGGCGGTCATGTCTAATATTGGCGTGACCGCCATAAATTTCGGGCTTAGGGCCAGCTGATAATACAAAGCTGGTCCTAACCTCTTTATTACTCAGCGTGCCACCGCCACCAGGGCCGCTGGAAGAGCGGGGTTCAGCGCCAGAGGATGGCGCTTCAATGAACGCGCCATCTTCTGGGGCGGCTGCGGGCTGCAATTTGCAGTGGGGGGTGCCCAGAAAGCTTGGGCCTCCCTGCGCTGCGGATTCCAGCCCCCAGCTGCTTAGCTGTACCTGGCTAGACATAGAAATTGCGCGGAGCCGCACGCATTTTTTTTTAATTATTTCATGAAATTCATGAAATAATAAAAAAAAAGGGCTCCCCTATATTCTTGTGTCTGGCCAGGTGCAAATAGGCACCTGGGGGTTGGGGGCAGCCCGTCGCTGCCTGCTGGATCCGGCTGGTTCCAGAAATACGGCGAAGCCCATGTAATTTTTTTTCTGAAAAATCAATAAAACAATCCTAAAAAAGGGACTGCATCTTTATTAACCCCTCGCCCATGGTCCAGGGGTTAATAAAGATGCAGTCCCTTTTATTTACATTGTTTTATGGATTTGTCAGAAAAAAATTTCACGTGGGCTTCGCCGTATTTCTGGAACCAGCCGGACCCAGCAGGCAGCGACGGGCTGCCCCCAACCCCCAGGTGCCTATTTGTACCTGGCCAGATACAAGAATATAGGGCAGCCCTTTTTTTTTATTATTTCATGAATTTCATGAAATAATAAAAAAAAATGCGTGGGGCTCCGAGCAATTTCTATGTCTAGCCAGGTACAGCTAAGCAGCTGGGGGCTGGAATCTGCAGCGCAGGGATGCCCAAGCTTTCTGGGCACCCCCCGCTGCAAATTGCAGCCCGCAGCCGCCCCAGAAGATGACGCGTTCATTGAAGCGCCATCCTCTGGCGCTGAACCCTGCTCTTCCAGTGGCCCTGGTGGCGGTGGCACGCTGGGTAATAAAGGGGTTAATACCAGCTTTGTTATACAAGCTGGTATTAAGCCCGAGATTCTTAATGTCAGGCCACGTTTGACCCAGCCACTAAGAATCTGCAATAAAGGGTTAAAAAAACACAACACAGAGAAAATTTTTTATTAGAAATAAAAAAAAAAAGCCATTAGGGACTCCATCTTTAATTAAAAAAAATCCTCTTCTGTCCGACGCAGTCCAAAACACAATGTCCTCTCTGCTACATCCCCTGTGCATAGATATAGATGTCTATGCACAGGGAATGAGCAGACTGAGAACAATCGCAGCACTGCTACATCATCTCTGTGAGCAGGCGGGCTCTAGGACCCTGGAGCTGCGGCAGCCTGCACAGAGAAGACAGCTGGACTCGGCTCACAAAGTAACAGCAGTTACTTTGCGAGTTTCCCTGTGATTACTTGCACAGTAATCAGACCAATGCAAGTCAAAGGCAATCCTAGTTTTGTCAGAGTCTGTGACAAAGCTAGGATTGATATTGATTTGCATTGGACTCGTTTACTGTGCGAGTAATCACTGGGAAACTCGCAGAGTACCGAGTCCTGCGAGTCCCTTACTACTCGCCAAGTAACGAGTCCTAGCGAGTAGATTCGCCCATCCCTAACCATCATGTGTGTCGCAACCGGACAATGACCAAAAAAACCTCCAGGCTAGGGAATGGGTCACTGATCAATAAGGAAAGGGATGGAGGCTGCATCAGATGACATGATCTCCACCTTCAACTGACCTCATCCTAATTCAGATAGTTTGGGATGACTTGGTTGAAGAAATCAAGGTCATTCAATCCAATTTTTAGAATCATAAAGGTATGTTTAAGTACAGTTATGAAACCATTACTAATAATGATGAAGTTGTTTTTCTTGAGGACTTTCCCTGGAAAGAATGACCAAGAATTACCTTTGCTGCAGAGGATAAGTTCATGAGAGTTGCAAGCTTCAAAACCCACAAACAGACAACAGCAAAGCTAATTGCAATTAAAAATGTTGACCATACATCAATTAGAAGACACATCTCAACAAGAACTCTCTATAAGAAACTGTGAGAATTAGGCTTTTATGGCCGAATTGCTGCAAAATAGTCATTGCTGAGGACCGCAAACGAGAAGTAGAGGTCCAAGCAATCCTGTCTGCAGCCTGAAAAGATGACACCTACAAACACAACAAAGGTATTTATGAGCCTCTTATACATAATCCTACAGCTGCAGGGTAGGTATAAGGAGTGTATTGGGAAAGTGTTAGCAAAGGTTATAACAAAACAAAGGGGGTGAAATTAGTGGTGGACTACCTTTTAAGGTGGTGTAGCTAAACCTTTGACTAGTAATATACCGTGGTGTAAAAAAATGTTCGCCCCCTTCCTTATTTCTTATTCTTTTGCATGTTTGTCAGACTTAAATGTTTCAGATCTTCAAAGAAATGTAAATATTAGATAATAAAGATAACACAATTAATCAGAAAATTCAGTCTATAAATGAAGGTCTTTATTATTGAGGGAAAAAGAAATCCAAATCTACTGGGCCTTGTGTGAAAAATTGTTTGCCCCCTAAACCTGATAACTGGTTTCTGTTTTCTGGTTTCTGGTTTCTGAGCATGAATGGGCTTTTTAAGGTCTGACCACAGCATCTCAATCAGAGGTCAGGACTGTGACTATTCCACTCCAAATTCTTCATTTTTATTAAGCCATTCAGAGGTGGACTTGGTTGTTTTGGAACATTGTCCTGCTCAGATAAATAGATGGTTGGACATGCTCCTTCAGGATTTTTTTGGTAGACAACAGAATTCATGGTTTCATTTACCAGAGCGTCTTCCAGGACCTGAAGAAGCAAAATATCCCAGACATCACACTACCTCCATCATACTTTACTGTTGGTATGATGTTCCTTTTCTGAAATGCTGTGTTACTTCTGCCCCACATGTATTGGGACATTCACCTTCCAAAAAGTTAAACTTTTATCTCATCAGTCCACAGAATATTCTCCCAAAAGTAGTGGGGTTTATCAAGATGTTTTCTGGCAAAACTGAGATGAGCCTTAATGTTCATTTTGCTCAACAGTGGTTTTTTCTTGGAACTTGGACATTTTTGCCCAGTCTCTTTCTTATGGTGTAGTCATGAACACTAACCTTAACTGAGGCAAGTGAGGCCTGCAGATCTTTGAATGTTGTTTTGGAGTCTTTGTGACCTCTTGAATGGGTCATTACTGTGCTCCTGAGACAATTTTGGTCGGCTGACCAATCCTATAAAAGTTCACCACAGTTTCATGTTGTGATGATTTGGAGATAAAGGCTCTCATTGTGGTTCTCTGGAGTTCCGGAGCTTTCAAAATCACTTTATAACCATTTCCTAGACTAATCTCAATGACTTTGTTTCTCATGTGTTCCTGATTTTCTGTGGTTCGTAGCTTGATGTCTAGCTTATGGGTGGTCTACTTGACTTTTTCAGGCAGGTCCTATTTAAGTGATTTTCTGATTGATAGCAGGGGTGGCAGTAATCAGACCTGTGTGTGACTAGGGAAATTAAGCTTAGCTTTCCAAAGATGTCATAAACCATTTTTAATGCATGTTTTGAGTGAGGGGACAATCACTTTTTCACACAGGGCCCTGTAGGTTTGGATTTTTTTTCCCTTAATATTAGAGACCTTCATTTATTCATGTTGTGTTTACTTGTGTTATCTTTGTCTAATATATAAATTGGTTTGGTGATGTGAAAAATGTAATTGACAAACATACCAAAGAATAAGAAATCAGGAAGGGCAAACACTTTTTCGTACCACTGTATATAGATTCCCTTATACATGTCAATGAAACATTTCCAGGTTTTTAGTTAATGTAACTGCAGTTAAGCTTATCTACGATTACTGCTAACAGTATAACAGGGAATATGGCCTGACCGTGTCCATGATGAAGGTTTACATGTTCAGAAAAGACAGACCGTGTCCATGATGGAGGTTTACATGTTCCGAAAGAGACAGACCGTGTCCATGATGAAGGTTTACATGTTCCGAAAAGACAGACCGTGTCCATGATGAAGGTTTACATGTTCCGAAAGAGACAGACCGTGTCCATGATGGAGGTTTACATGTTCCGAAAGAGACAGACCGTGTCCATGATGAAGGTTTACATGTTCCGATAAGACAGACCGTGTCCATGATGAAGGTTTACATGTTCCGAAAGAGACAGACCGTGTCCATGATGGAGGTTTACATGTTCCGAAAGAGACAGACCGTGTCCATGATGAAGGTTTACATGTTCCGAAAGAGACAGACCGTGTCCATGATGAAGGTTTACATGTTCCGAAAAGACAGACCATGTCCATGATGAAGGTTTACATGTTCCGAAAAGACAGACTGTGTCCATGATGAAGGTTTACATGTTCCGAAAAGACAGACCGTGTCCATGATGAAGGTTTACATGTTCCGAAAGAGACAGACCGTGTCCATGATGAAGGTTTACATGTTCCGAAAAGACAGACCGTGTCCATGATGGAGGTTTACATGTTCCAAAAAGACAGACCGTGTCCATGATGAAGGTTTACATGTTCCGAAAAGACAGACCGTGTCCATGATGAAGGTTTACATGTTCCGAAAAGACAGACCGTGTCCATGATGAAGGTTTACATGTTCCGAAAGAGACAGACCGTGTCCTTGATGGAGGTTTACATGTTCCGAAAAGACAGACCGTGTCCATGATGAAGGTTTACATGTTCCGAAAAGACAGACCGTGTCCATGATGAAGGTTTACATGTTCCGAAAGAGACAGACCGTGTCCATGATGAAGGTTTACATGTTCCGAAAAGACAGACCGTGTCCATGATGGAGGTTTACATGTTCCGAAAAGACAGACCGTGTCCATGATGAAGGTTTACATGTTCCGAAAAGACAGAACTTGTCCATGATGAAGGTTTACATGTTCCGAAAAGACAGATCGTGTCCATGATGAAGGTTTACATGTTCCGAAAGAGACAGAACGTGTCCATGATGGAGGTTTACATGTTTCGAAAAGACAGACCGTGTCCATGATGAAGGTTTACATGTTCCGAAAAGACAGACCGTGTCCATGATGAAGGTTTACATGTTCCAAAAGAGACAGACTGTGTCCATGATGGAGGTTTACATGTTCCAAAAAGACAGACCGTGTCCATGATGAAGGTTTACATGTTCCGAAAAGACAGACCGTGTCCATGATGAAGGTTTACATGTTCCGAAAAGACAGACCGTGTCCATGATGAAGGTTTACATGTTCCGAAAAGACAGAACTTGTCCATGATGAAGGTTTACATGTTCCGAAAAGACAGACCGTGTCCATGATGAAGGTTTACATGTTCCGAAAGAGACAGAACGTGTCCATGATGGAGGTTTACATGTTTCGAAAAGACAGACCGTGTCCATGATGAAGGTTTACATGTTCCGAAAAGACAGACCGTGTCCATGATGAAGGTTTACATGTTCCGAAAGAGACAGACCGTGTCCATGATGGAGGTTTACATGTTCCAAAAAGACAGACCGTGTCCATGATGAAGGTTTACATGTTCCGAAAAGACAGACCGTGTCCATGATGAAGGTTTACATGTTCCGAAAAGACAGACCGTGTCCATGATGAAGGTTTACATGTTCCGAAAGAGACAGATCGTGTCCTTGATGGAGGTTTACATGTTCCGAAAAGACAGACCGTGTCCATGATGAAGGTTTACATGTTCCGAAAGAGACAGACCGTGTCCTTGATGGAGGTTTACATGTTTCGAAAAGACAGACCGTGTCCATGATGAAGGTTTACATGTTCCGAAAGAGACAGACCGTGTCCATGTTGGAGGTTTACATGTTCCAAAAAGACAGACCATGTCCATGATGAAGGTTTACATGTTCCGAAAAGACAGACCGTGTCCATGATGAAGGTTTACGCATATCAAAAAAACAAACTATATCCTTGAGGGTGGTTTACACATTTTGAAAAGACAGACCATAGCCATGATAGCGATTCACGCGTTTTGAAAAAACAGACGGTATCCATGATGGCGGTTTATGCTTTTCAAAAAGACAGACCATTTCCATGATGGCGGTTTACGTGTTTCGAAAAGACAGATTTTGTCCATGATGGTGGTTTATGCTTTTCAAAGAGACAGATCGTTTCCATGATGGCGGTTTATGCTTTTGGAAAAGACAGACCATATCCATGAAGGCGGTTTACTCTTCTTGAAAAGACAGACCCTCTTAATGATGGCAGTTTGTGCTTTTTGAAATGACAGACCCCATCCATGATCACAGTTTACGTGTTTCGAAAATACAGACCGGATCCATGATGGTGGTTTACGCGTTTCAAGGCTGTGTGCCACTTAATCATAACCTGAGATTATGATTAAGTGGCACACTTAACATTGTGGATACTCTATTTTTTGCAAAACGCGTAAACCGGCATAATGGATATGGTCTGTCATTTCAAAAACAATAAACTGCCCTGATGGATACAATCTGTCTTTTGGAAAAGTGTAAACCGCCATCTGGGATATGGTCTGACTTGTCGAAACATGTAAACCGCCAGTTTTTTGTCGCATTTCTGGAATCCTGGATTTCTCTTACTTCCCTGGATTTGTTCCTTTGACTTATTATCCGTGCACCAAAGGGACAGGTGGTTTTTGTGTGACAGACGGCATTTTTACTCCACGGGAGCAGGTGTATGTGAGATTTCTCTGCACACCATCCTCGGTGGAACACTCGTTTGCTTGGTAACATAAACCCTCGGAGGCGCAACCTTGACTTTTTCTCGTCACAATACTGGAACCTTGGGGAATAAATAAACAAATCATCAAATTAATGTGGATCCTTGTAACTACAAATAAGACATGGCAACATTGTTATTCTAGGGAATAAAGGAGTCTCAGTGCTGACAATTTCTTCCACCAGTGGTATTCCATGTAGAGCTGCGCTCAATGAGTGCTGAGCTGCACAAAAGAGTGGCACACGGTGTCGGTGTGCTTTATAAATTACAGATAGAGGTCACATGATGGTGATATATATATATATATATATATATATATAACAAAAAACAAAAAATCACAGCTGCACTCAGTCTAACCAACAAGTGTGTGCTGACAAGCAATAATGGTTTGAGAAAAAAATTAAAAAACATCATTTTTTTCTAAAAAACTCAGTACTCACTTTTTTCATTAAAAGCCGGGGCTCTTGGTACAGTCTTTGGCCAATGTATGCCTGCCCTCCGGCCACGTCTCGTCGGCCCCGGGGTCTGGAGGGTCCTAACGCTGACATCCCTGCCAGATCCTTGTCCGTGGACTCCCTGGTCCTTCTGACCTCATCCTGATCCCTGAGCACCTGGGGTCGGTGGGGGTGCAATCTGCAGCTGGGTGGAGCCAACAACTCCACCTCGTCTAGTATATATCAGCAAAAAAACTGCAAAGCTGTGCTGCTGGATCAACCTCCCGGGGCCGCGCGAGAAGTGGCCGGAGGGCAGGCATACATTGGCCAATGAGTGTACCAAGAGCCCGGGCTTTTTAATAAAAAAAGGGAGTACTGAGTTTTTTAGAAAAAACGGATGTTTTTTAATTTTTTTCTCAAACCATTATTGCTTGTCAGCACACACTTGTTGGTTAGACTGAGTGCAGCTGTGATTTTTTGTTTTTTGTTGCATGTTGATCCAGCAGCACAGCTTTGCACCTTTCGCACAGTGTAACGAGTGCTTTGCAGTTTTTTTGCTGATATATATATATATATATATTTTTTTTTAAACATGTAGTCGTTATAGGATTAGAGCAACAAAGTGGTGGTAACCATAGGTATACCAAAAATCAGCCTCAGGGCTGTGCTATGAGTGGTTTTTCATCTGAACAGATGAGCTTCAGCATTGCATGCTGCCACTTTGCAGAGGCAAATGCAGCAGAAATCCCAGTTTTAGAGTGATGGGGAACGTAATTAACTCTAGCATGAGGCAGGAGTAGGAGCAGGAGGAGGGGTGAAAGGAAATGGTATGTTAGAAAAGGGAACTTGGGCCTGCTATTCTTGGCGTGGTTAGGATGTGTGATGTCCCAAGCTCCAATTCTGTCCCAGCCTCCACCAGGTTCACCCAGTGTACCGTCAGGGACATGTAACATTCCTGTCAAGAAGTATTTGTGGTTAGATGGACCTTCTTGTTTACTGAATTAGTTATACGAGTGATATTGTGGGACACATGCTTGTTTAGCGCGGGGACCGTACACCGAGAAAAATAGTGCTGGTTGGGAACCAAGTACCGTGGAGTGGCTACCGCCAAGAGATTATAGAAAGACTCCATTTCCATGAGCCAAAACAACAATATTTCCAGGAATGCAGATTAGGAGGGATGTAGCACAGAGGAAGTGGCAGTGGTTTCACTGTCAGACAAAGGTTTTGTACCCATTCTGACCACCTACTGAGGTGCTTGGCTTCAAAGTGCTTCAGCATGCTGGTGGTGCACAGGTTGGCAGTGGTTCAGCTTTGTATGGCAGATGCAGCCATCACCATAATCATTGCATTTATCTTTGATATTTTATTATATATCTATTTGATATTTTTTTTACCTTTGGTTCTATCTCGTTGTTGTAAGAAGACACATAGTTTGATCTCCTGTGCATTGAATGGGGTCCTCAATTGAGCACGATGAGCCAAAACAGGAGCCACATTGTAATCCATTGGGCTTTGTGCTCATATCGGGAGCTTCAAAAACAACAAAAATAGAAATTAATCTCATTTATATACTGTTATTGCCAAGAAAATCAGACAAAGGAAAGTTATATTTACAATATAGTAAACAAGTTATCATGTAACGATGGGACTTCCACACTCCCTCCTCCGACTCTCCTCACTTTCCGACTGTCTGAGACTCACTGGTTTCTCCTAGAGGTCGCTAAGACCCTCCCGGGGTCCCTCCCATCTACTATCCTAGTGTGTGGGTGTCAGCTCTAGGGTTCCATCTAGTGACCATAGTCCCAATTGCAGTGGAGTACTATACTACTACTACTGGAGTACTGGGTGCAGTACCCCTTTTGTGGCACCTACGTAGTGGGGCACCACAGACTTATGACTGCCCAGCACATGCACCAGGAGGCTTTGCAGCTTCTAAACTGGGAATGGACTGCAGTTATGCGGTATCCATGTTCCCGGCCAGTACCCCCGACTAGTGTTTGCGGCCTCACTCAATACAAGTGTATGTAGCAAGACTGTGCCCAGTTAATGGTCGCTCCCACTAGTAGGATACACATGCTTCATGCACTTGAATTGATCCAGGCCGCAAACACTAGTCACAAGTCAGATATACCCACTTCATACACTTGGATTGTGTGAGGCCACGTCTGCTAGTCGAACATACCCACCCCATACACTTATATTGAGCAAGGCCATACCTACTAGTCGGACATGCCCACTCCATAAACTTATATTAAGTGAGGCTGTGCCCACTAGTCGGACATACCCACCCCATACAATTATATTGAGCAGGGCTATACCTACTAGCGGACGTGCCCCTCTGTACACTTACATTGAGCGAGGCCATGCCTACTAGTCGGACATGCCCACTCCATAAACTTATATTAAGTGAGGCTGTGCCCACTAGTCGGACATACCCACCCCATAGAATTATATCGAGCGGGCTATACCTACTAGCCGGACGTGCCCTCCCGTACCTTATATTGAGCGAGGCCATGCCTACTAGTCAGACATACCCACTCCATAAACTTATATTAAGTGAGGCTGTGCCCACTTGTCGGACATACCCACCCCATACAATTATATTGAGCGGGCTATACCTACTAGCCGGACGTGCCCTCTCTGTACACTTATATTGAGCAAGGCCATGCCCACTAGTCGGACATCCCCACTCCATACACTTATATTAAGTGAGGCTGTGCCCACTTGTCGGACATACCCACCCCATACAATTATATTGAGCGGGGCTATACCTACTAGCCGGACGTGCCCTCTCTGTACACTTATATTGAGCAAGGCCATGCCACTAGTCGGACATCCCCACTCCATACACTTATATTAAGTGAGGCTGTGCCCACTAGTTTTGTTTTTCCGGGAACGTGCATACCGCATAGGCTAAATTTACCTGTTCAGTAATCATCCGTTAAGAAGATCGATCCAGTAGCAAAAAAAAAGGACCTGCAAAAATCGATTTTAGCAAAATCGACAAAAAAGTGTTTGCACAAAGGATACTGCTGAATCCGATCTAAAGGACGATTACCAGAGATGTGAACGGAGGCTTACATATTGTTGTTTTCCTTAGAAATCCAAGTAGTAAGAATCTGGTATTGCTAAGGTTCTTAATACAGTTTTTCCAGTTGACGTCTTACCTACAGGCTTCGCTGGTGTACAGAGATCTCCAGAACAGCAGGTAGTTGCCACCCTGTCGAAAAGATTATCTGCTTCCTTATAGGTCCCAGTTACTTTACATTCACTTGGTTGAGCACAAAATCTAGTAATATCCCGTGAGATTGTTTTACCTACAGAGAAAGTAAATGAATAAATAATTATATATATATATATAATATATATATACAGTTAGGGCCAGAAATATTTGGACAGTGACACAAGTTTTGTTATTTTAGCTGTTTACAAAAACATGTTCAGAAATACAATTATATATATAATATGGGCTGAAAGTGCACACTCCCAGCTGCAATATGAGAGTTTCCACATCCAAATCGGAGAAAGGGTTTAGGAATCATAGCTCTGTAATGCATAGCCTCCTCTTTTTCAAGGGACCAAAAGTAATTGGACAATGGACTCTAAGGGCTGCAATTAACTCTGAAGGCGTCTCCCTCGTTAACCTGTAATCAATGAAGTAGTTAAAAGGTCAGGGGTGGATTCCAGGTGTGTGGTTTTGCATTTGGAAGCTGTTGCTGTGACCAGACAACATGCGGTCAAAGGAACTCTCAATTGAGGTGAAGCAGAACATCCTGAGGCTGAAAGAAAAGAAAAAATCCATCAGAGAGATAGCAGACATGCTTGGAGTGGCAAAATCAACAGTTGGGTACATTCTGAGAAAAAAGGAATTGACTGGTGAGCTTGGGAACTCTAAAAGGCCTGGGCGTCCACGGATGACAACAGTGGTGGATGATCGCCGCATACTTTATTTGGTGAAGAAGAACCCGTTCACAACATCAACTGAAGTCCAGAACACTCTCAATGAAGTAGGTGTATCTGTCTCTAAGTCAACAGTAAAGAGAAGACTCCATGACAGTAAATACAAAGGGTTCACATCTAGATGCAAACCATTCATCAATTCCAAAAATAGACAGGCCAGAGTTAAATTTGCTGAAAAACACCTCAAGAAGCCAGCTCAGTTCTGGAAAAGTATTCTATGGACAGATGAGACAAAGATCAACCTGTACCAGAATGATGGGAAGAAAAAAGTTTGGAGAAGAAAGGGAACGGCACATGATCCAAGGCACACCACATCCTCTGTAAAACATGGTGGAGGCAACGTGATGGCATGGGCATGCATGGCTTTCAATGGCACTGGGTCACTTGTGTTTATTGATGACATAACAGCAGACAAGAGTAGCCGGATGAATTCTGAAGTGTACCGGGATATACTTTCAGCCTAGATTCAGCCAAATGCTGCAAAGTTGATTGGACGGCGCTTCATAGTACAGATGGACAATGACCCCAAGCATACAGCCAAAGCTACCCAGGAGTTCATGAGTGCAAAAAAGTGGAACCTTCTGCAATGGCCAAGTCAATCACCAGATCTTAACCCAATTGAGCATGCATTTCACTTGCTCAAATCCAGACTTAAGACGGAAAGACCCACAAACAAGCAAGACCTGAAGGCTGCGGCTGTAAAGGCCTGGCAAAGCATTAAGAAGGAGGAAACCCAGCGTTTGGTGATGTCCATGGGTTCCAGACTTAAGGCAGTGATTGCCTCCAAAGGATTCGCAACAAAATATTGAAAATAAAAATAATTTGTTTGGGTTATGTTTATTTGTCCAATTACTTTTGACCTCATAAAATGTGGAGTGTTTGTAAAGAAATGTGTACAATTCCTACATTTTCTATCAGATATTTTTGTTCAACCCTTCAAATTAAACGTTACAACCTGCACTTGAATTCTGTTGTAAAGGTTTCATTTCAAATCCAATGTGGTGGCATGCAGAGCCCAACTCGCCAAAATTGTGTCACTGTCCAAATATTTCTGGCCCTAACTGTATATACATACACTATATACATACATATATATATATATACATGTATACACTATATACATACATACACAGACAGGGCCTGATTCTATTGCATCGGGGAGTTCTTGAGAGAGAGTGATTATGCTGTATATTGGTCCAACTACTCCCGATACCGAGGAGGGCGGAGGGAGCTGCTGTTGTTCACCATTCCAGTGTGCTCTCTCTGCCTTTGTGCAGTCTCTCACCACTTTGTGATCTCTCTGCTCTGCTTTTATGCTATCTCTCACCCCAGTGTGCTCTCCTTGTGCTCTATTTTCCCCCTGTGTGCTCTCTTTTCCCCTGTGCACTCTCTCTATTCGCCATGTGTGCTCTATCTCCCTTTATGCTCTCTCTTACCCCTGTGTGCTCTCTTTCTGCTTGCGCTGTCTCTCTTCCGCTTGTGCTGCCTCTTCCCCGTGTGCGCTCTCCCTTTATGCTATCTCTCACCCCTGTGTGCTCTCTTTTCCCTTGTGCTTTCTTTCTTCTCCTTGTACACTCTCTTCCCCCTGTGCACCCTCTTTTCCTCCTGTGCACTTTCTCTATTCAACATGTGTGCTCCATCTTCCTTTTTGCTGTCTCTCACCCCTGTGTGCTCTCTTTCCACTTTTGCTGTCTATCTTTCCCTTGCGCAGTCTCTTCCCCTGTGCGCTCTCCTTTCCCCTGTGAGTGCTCTCTATTCCCCATGTGTGCTCCATCTTCCTTTGTGCTGTCTCTCTTCTCCTTGTGTTGTTTCTCACCCCTATGCACTCTATATTCCCCCCTGTGCAACCTCTCTCCCTTTATGATGTCTCTCATTCCTGTGCACTTTATTTCCACTTGTGCTCTCTCCTCTTGTGCTTTTCTTCCCCTGGCAATCTTTTCCCCCTGCGCGCGCTCTCTATTCTCCATGTGCACTCTCTCTATTCCCCCTGTTCTCTCTCTCCCTTTATGCTGTTTCTCACCCCTGTGTGCTCTCTCTCCTCCTGTGCAGGCTGTGGTGTGAGTGAGCTGTGGGGTGAGTGAGCTGTGGGGTCAGCAAGCTGTTGTGGGTGAGCGGGCTGTGGTTTGAGTGGGCTGCAGGGTGAGTGAGCTGTGGGGTGAGTAGGCTGCAGGGTGCCCAGGCTGTGCAGTGAATAAGCTGTGGGGTGCCTGGGCTGTGAGGTGAGCAGGCTGTGGGGTGAATGAGCTATGGGGGGAGCAGGCTGTGGGGTGAGTGGGCTGTGAGGTGAGCAGGCTGTAGGGTGAATGAGCTATGGGGGGAGCAGGCTGTGGGGTGAGTGGGCTGTGAGGTGAGCAGGCTGTGGGGTGAATGAGCTATGGGGGGAGCAGGCTGTGGGGTGAGTGTGCTGTGGGGCAAATGGGAAACAGTCTGTTACAAGACCTGTGGTGATGTCACAGTCATGTGATTAGTCACGTGCAGCTGGCCCTGGCCATGCATGCGACTGATCTTATGACTGTTACATCACCATACATCCTGTCAGGTCAGTCAGATCGATGGTTTCCTGTGTGCGAAGGGGGGAGTCCGGGGACAGGTGCTTCGTACATGGTGGCAGCTTCCTGACGTCGGTTACAGGTTGTCGTCGCTGTCATTTCTCATTTCTAAACAGGATGATACCAAATATGTGTCTTTTTTTAAGTTTTATTCTTAATGGGGAAAAGAGGGGTGATTTAGCACTGTGTAGTCCAGAACCGAGATGATCTACAACTCTGCACTGCAAATATGATCACCTTCTGTAGGGGACACTGCTCAGGCATTGCTGACCAGAAATGAGTCATGACAGCACCAGGGGCCATCAGCTGACCCTGCACTGTCATCATAACACATCAGCGCCCTACTGGGTCATCGTTGCTGGCGAGAAATAACAGCGGCGCCACTTTAGATTGCGCTGTCAGTGTTCTAAGGTGTGAACAGGGACAGGCTGATCGCTGATCTGCCCACATTTATTAGCTGCACATTTTGGCTGATCAGATTAACCGATATGTGCTGACAATGATGCAAGCTCAATGTGTGAGCTCACATCAAGGGGAGAGAGACGACCAAGGACGTACCTGTATGTCCTTGGTCGTGACAAAGTTAATGCACTTGAAACATGTAGAACAGAGCACACTATTCATGTAATTACATATGTCCTGTAATGTACTTTAATCATATTTAATAAAGAAGAGCCCTATGTTCAAAACACAGACTTCATTATTTTCTATTGAATTCTATCGAATTTGCGTCATGGGGAATGGTAAAGCGGTAAGGGAATCAGGAAGCAGGGCTAAAGGCATTCAGTCTTACAATTAGTCTGGGGGTCCTTTGCTCATGATGTTGCCAGAGGTACCTCAAAAGGTGAGCTCTGGATTGCCACCCTTGCCCTGTGCACCTGATAAGCCCTAGGCTAAAAGACCTCACCTCCTCCCACTGACTGGGAAAACACAGCAACTCCTAAGAAAGGCAACAGCAGCAGCACCAGCATGCACAACTTCACTGCACAGGGTCCTAGTAGAGACTAAACTCTATCAGCGACACCTGGTGGAAGGAAGTGGAACTACTTAAAGGCTGAGGGAGTGAAGAACTGAATGATCTGACACCTCCCCCACCCCACCTGCACTTGCACCTGCAGAGCCGCACACAGACAACTGCAGCTTCTAGCATTAACCCCAGATGAACCAAAGGAGATTTACTCTGATTTAAATTACAGCAGCAACACACAGACTGCAGAGCGGTCAGCACGTGACACTGTGGCAGAGCTGTTGTCTGGTAACCTGGATTCCTTGTTCATTAAAGTCTCCATACTCTTAAAATCCCCCCTTCTTACCTATCATATACACCGTATAACGAGAGGCGCACACTGTGCCATCGGGGCAGGAGGTTATTAAGGTATACGAACAGGTATCTGTTCCGAAGTCATAGCAAGTGTAACATTGCAAACAATGACCTGAAAAAGAAATGCTGGTAATGTATCAAGGAGGAAATAAAGATTGAACATCCAAAATGTAAATTGAAGGTACTTGGGTCTGATGTAAAACCTATAACCCAACCCAACCACCAACCATGAGCCATAATCAATAACTAGTAATCAATAATAGTAGTATCCTAGTTTATATTGTAACAAATTAAAAAAAAAAGGCACAGATCCACTAGTTCAGTCTATAATCCCTGGTGAGCCAGAGAAAGATAAATCCCCATATTAGCGGACATAGGATATTTCTTCCCTACTTTGATTATGGAAATCAGAATAAGGCTCTGAAAAATCGTCATTGCTCCTCGCCCCCCCAAAAAGTAAACCAGCAAAATCTTTGCACCCAAATCCAAATTCCCCCCTCCCTTCTGTGCAAAACTATGTCTAAACACATGTTTGTCATTGTTAAGTGAAGACTCTCGCTTAATTTATGGGGTGTGTTTCTCCAAAATGTGATTTTTTTTAATCAACATTCTAAAATTCTATGAAGCACGTGGGGTTCATGGTGTTCACCACACATCTAAATAAGTTCTTTGAGGGGTATAGTTTCCAAAACTTGGGTTATTTGTGGTGGGTTTCCACTGTTTAGGCACATTAGGGGCTCTCCAAATGCAACATGGCATCCGTCAACAATTCCATCCAATTTTGCGCTTGAAAAGTAAAATGGCACTCTTTCCCTTTCAAGCCCTGCCATGCGCCCAAACCGTAGTTTTCCACCTCACATAGGGTATCAGCGTACTCAGGAATATTTTCACAAATACATTTTATAATTAATTTTTTTTCTGTTACCCTTGTGAAAATAAAAATAATGTCAGCTCAAATAACATTTTTGTGGAGAAAATGTGATTTCTTTTAATTAACATTCTAAAATTCTATGAAGCACCTGGGGTTCATGGTGTTCACCACACATCAAAATAAGTTCTTTGAGAGGTATAGTTTCCAAAATGGGGTTATTTATGATGGATTTACACTGTTTAGGCACATTAGGGGCTCTCCAAATGCAACAAGGCATCCAATAACGATTCCAGCCAATTTTGCGCTTGAAAAGTCAAATGACGCTCCTCTTCTGAGCCCTGCCGTGCACCCAGAAAGTACATTTCCACTACACATGGGGTATCAGTGTACTCAGGAATAATTGAACAAAGCCATTTTAGGGTGCAGTTTTTTCTGTTACCCTTGTGAAAATTAAAAAAGTTCAGCTCAAATAACATTTTTGTGGAGAAATTGTGATTTTTTTTAATCAACATTTTAAAATTCTGTGAAGCATCTTGGGGGTTCAAGGTGCTCACCACATATCAAAATAAGTTCATTGAGGGCTATGCTTTGCAAAATGGGTTCTCCAAAAGCAACATGGCATCTGCTAACGATTCCAGCCAATTTTGTACTTGAAAAGGAATATGGTGCTCCTTCTTTTGTAAGCCCTGCTATGTGACTAAACAGTTTTCCACCAAGTATGGGGTATCCACGTACCCAGTAGAAATTGCACAACAAGTTTCAGGGTTCTCTATATCCTGTTACCCTTGTGACAATGCAATGTTTGAGGGTAAAATAACATATTTGCGGAATAAAGTCAATTTTTCTTTTTTTTTATCCATATTGATTTAGTTGAATTTCAGCATCTGGAGGGTTAATAACCTTCTTCAATGTTGTTCTGACTGGTGAAGTTTTTTGAATGGTGTCACTTTTGGGTATTTTTTTGTTACATTGGAACCTCAAAGTCACTTCAAATGTGATGTGGTCTCTAAAAAAAAAGCGGTTTTGTAAATTTTGTTGAAAAAATTAGAAATTGCTGATGAACTTTCAATCTTTTGAACTCCCAACCCCAAAAAAAATTATGCTTCAAAAATTGTGTTGTTGTAAAGTAGACATGTGGGAAAAATAATTATTAACAATTTTTGCAACATATCTCTAATTTAAGGAAATAAAAATTAAGTTTTAAAATTGCAAAATTATTAACAAATTTCTGATATTTTCACACGTAAACACTAAAAATGGTGTCCTAAATTTACCACTAACATGAAGTCCAATATGTCACAAAAATCTCAGAATCCCTGGGATCCGTTGAAGTGTTTCGGAGTTATACCGTATTTTTCGCTTTATAAGACGCACCTGATTATAAGACCCACCCCCAAATTTGGTGAAGGAAAAGAGACGAAATATGATTTTTAATGTTAAATGGGGTCTGTCTTATAATGCCAATGTCTGTCTTATAATCAGTATATATGTCCCTTATCCTGGTACATAAACCCCCCATCCTGGTATCCCGGTATATATGTCCCCACCATTCTGGTATATGTTTCCCTCATCCAGGCATATGTGTCCCTCATCCTGGCATACATGTCACCATCCTGTATATATGCCCCCATTCTACTATATATATCGCTCATAATGGTATAGGCGTCCCTCATCCTGGTATGTATGTCACCATCCTGTATATATGTCCCCGTCCTGGTACATATGCCCCACATCCTGGTATATATACCCTCATTATGGCATACATGTCCCCATCCTGTAAATATGGCCCCCCCATCCTGTATATATACCCCTATCCTGGCATATACATTCCTCCATCTTATGTATATGTTCCCCATCCTGTGTATATGCCCTCATCCTGTTTATATGCCCCCATCCTGTTTATATGCCCCAATCCCCTATATATGGTCTTACCGATGGTGGAATTGTGGCTGCTGAGCGGGGGTGCCGGTGGAAGGTTCCCGAGGGTGAGGGGCACAGGTGTAGGACTGGAGCAGTGGAGACGTACCGGCGGCAGCGAGCGCTGGGTGACGCGATATTTTTTTGTGGGTGGCTGCATTCACTATGTGCAGCCAGCGCCAGAGACTTCAACAAAATGGCCGCGGCCATAGAGGAGACCCACGGCCAATGTGATGTGACTACCTCTACTGGCCGGCTGCACGTACTGAATGCAGCCACCCACAAAAAACATGGCGGCGCTCACTGCCACCGGTACTCCCTTGCATCTACAGTCCTACACCCATGCCCCTCACCCTCTGGAACTTGCCCCCAGGACCCCCGCTCGGCATCCGCACCCCCCGGCCCGGTAATATGTAATTTTAAATTGAATTTTTTTTTTGTTACATTTCTCTTTTTAAGACGCACCCCCGTTTCCCCCCCCAGTTTGGGGGAAACAAAAGTGCATCTTAAAAAGCGAAAAATACGTTAACTTTGTAAAGCAGAGCTGTGGAGTCAGAGTCAGTGCCATGGAGTCGGAGTTAGTATCCATTTTGGGTGCATTCAGAGTTCGATTAAGGGAAATTGAGTAGTCAGAATCGGATGTGTGACTTACTGAGTTAATAACCATGGTTTTGGAGTTGGAGTCATAAAGTCGGAGTTAGAGTCACTGTCCACTTTGGTGGATTTGGAGTCGGATTCAGGGAAATTGAGGAGTTTGAGTCAGATGTTTGACTTACTGACTCCCTTAACATGGTTGTGGAGTTGGACTCATGGAGTTGGATATGGTGTCCAATTTGGTGGTTGTTGGAGTTTGAGTTGAAGATGGATTCAGGGAAATTGAGTTGTTGGAGTTGGGTGTTTTGCTTACCGACTCCAAAGCCCTGTCGTAAAGTGACATCGGTCAGAATTGAAAAAAAAATTGCCTGGTCGTGAAGATGAAAATAGGGTTCGGGGATCAAGGTGTTAAGGATGAAGCAACCCTCATCAAAAACCTCAGAAATTGGTATTAATTTAAAAAAATACCCTACAAGTTAAACCAAAACTTACCTGTTGTTGCCAAAGCAGAGAGGAAGGACATCAATCTCCAGAGATACATCGCTGATGTGAAGCTTGGTCCATTCCGTGGAGATTTTATATCAGTAGGTTCAGGTGTTTTTGAGAAACAAACTTAACCTGTTTTGTTTCCAATTTCTACAAATTCCCTGGTTGACATTTTATCATCTACAAAGGTCACTGCAAAGATAAAGCATGTATGCAAATAGAATGTTTAGTGATACAACTTCTTTAAAAAAGTTTAATCTCCGCTACTTCTGAAGAATAGTTCAGTCAATAGGTGGTGCATGTAGCTCGGCTTTTCCACTCCACTCCGCATTCCACACTTTGCATCTGGAATTGATCGCAGCTATCGGTGGGGATGACCGTTGTTGGACCACCACCAACAAAACCTTACTGACCTGAGCTGTGCTATCTTCCATGCTGTAAGAGCAGGAAGCTTTGCCTCTGTAGCTTCGGAGGCTGTCGTGGCCACTTTACACGTCCCGATATCGGCGTCCAACTCCGATAAAAAGTCACGTGGTTCGTGCGTTGGCGCCGATATCGTTCGTGCGTTGTGTGGTGTAAATGTGCAATGCGATGCAAGAACGATGCCAAAACGATATCGGGGAAGAAATGAGCAGGCTCTCCAACTGGCCGATATTGGATGGACGATCTGGCACGATCATTCTGTGTGACAGCCCAACACCGACTTGGAGACCAACTTCCCCTATTCACTCCCATGTTAAATGGTCGTTCCTGGGTCGCACGTACAAGGGGGCGTAGACATCGCAGTTGTGTTGCCTGCCGATATCGCCCTGTGTGACATCTCCTATGCGATCCGGGATTTCTGCCAAAAAAGTGCGCGCTCCCGCTGCGTTGTATCCAATATCGGAACGATGTTGGGACGTGTAAAGTGGCCATCAAGCGATCTACCTAGCTTTAGAGCACGGTCTTGCTGGTTCTACAGCAAACAGCTTGCAAGTAAAGGTTATATTCCTTGGAAAACGGCCAATGCAATGAAGGCCAATAACCTAAGCAATGAGTTTATGATAATGTAAAAGATAAGTCACAACTTTAGTTACTCATTAAAAAAAACGAAAAAAAAAAACACTTACACAAGGGCACTGACTCCAACACGCTACCGCTGTTCAGGCTGTGCAAATCCAAGGTACCAGGATCCAGGTAGATCTGCCCATAAAAAGCGGTGCTCAGCTTTTTGAAGCCTGGGCTACAGGCAGTGGTGAAAACTTCATCCAAAAAAGGAAATTGCAGCACATGTTGCTATAAAAAGCAGGATTTATTCCATACTAATTAAAAGTGGAGTTCCATCAAGTTGCGTCACAGCTAGGCAGAAGAGCTCAATCCAGTGCAGGGCACCTGGAAACAGACAACGGACCGTTTCACAATACTTGTGCTTCAACTGCTTTGGCAGACCAGTTGAAGCGCAGACCAGTTGAAGCGCAGACCAGATGAAGCGCAGACCAGTTGAAGCGCAGACCAGTTGAAGCGCAGACCAGTTGAAGCACAGACCAGTTGAAGCGCAGACCAGATGAAGCGCAGACCAGTTGAAGCGCAGACCAGTTGAAGCGCAGACCAGTTGAAGCGCAGACCAGTTTAAGCGCAGACCAGTTGAAGCACAGACCAGATGAAGCGCAGACCAGTTGAAGCGCAGACCAGTTGAAGCACAGACCAGTTGAAGCGCAGACCAGATGAAGCGCAGACCAGTTGAAGCGCAGACCAGATGAAGCACAGACCAGGTGAAGCACAGACCAGATGAAGCGCAGACCAGATGAAGGGAAGACCAGTTGAAGCACAGACCAGTTGAAGCGCAGACCAGATGAAGCGCAGACCAGTTGAAGCGCAGACCAGTTGAAGCACAGACCAGTTGAAGCGCAGACCAGATGAAGCGCAGACCAGTTGAAGCGCAGACCAGATGAAGCACAGACCAGTTGAAGCGCAGACGAGATGAAGCGCAGACCAGTTGAAGCGCAGACCAGTTGAAGCGAAGACCAGTTGGAGCGCAGACCAGTTGGAGCGCAGACCAGTTGAAGCGCAGACCAGTTGAAGCGCAGACCAGATGAAGCGCAGACCAGTTGAAGCGCAAGTAATGTGCCACAATTTCCTTTTCTGGAATTAATTACTCTTTAATAGAGATCAGTGAACCTTTAAAAATTTGGTCTAGTTGTAGAAATAGTTGTATCTGTGGATGTTCAGGTTCGAGTACTGCCCAAACTTGACCCTAATCTTATTTCTAGTCACTGATTGCAGTTCGGCACTCTCTCCTCATACAGCCAGCCATAAGCAAACCACTTTGGGGGTGGGAGGACGGGGATTTTGCATTTTCTCTTTTATATCGAAGCTAAAGCCGATAACTCTGTTTTTACTTCCAGTGCTTTCTTGGGATAAATACAAAGATTAAAAAAAAAAGGGGGTTACTAATGCACACTACATGATCTAAATGGTTTAATACTAAAAAGGGACATGACAGGTTCCCTTTAAATTTAAATCGCTCATCACTTGTGAGCATCTGCATCAGCATCCTCATCAGCAACATCATAATCAACATCATAATCAACATCAGCGTCATCATCAGCAATATCATCAGCAGCATCATAATCAAGTGGAAAAATAAACAAATACATAAATTAAGAAATAATAACAAAAATAGGAAATGCAGTGTAATTGTGAACATTCCTGTAATTAATAGATAAGTAAAAGAAACAAGACAGAATTGAATAATTCATGTGATCGGTCAGTGAGGCTGAGATCAACAGGGAAATAGAGTAAAAGAAAATCTGCACCTGTCACCTGATGCATGAAGAACACTTGCATTCTTCAAGACTCACCTGTTCCTGTAAGTGACAAAAATGCAGATCCACATTTTCGGGAAATGGAAACAAATATGTGCACCGACCGCATGTTCAGCCCTGGATGACATATATGGAATGACAGTGGAGGCGTTGACCCAAACTGCTAAAACAAGCAAAAAAAAACCTACATTACATGATTGTAGCAGAAGCTCGGAAACTTATTTTTCTTGCAAAAAGTAAAGTCTGTGTGAGCTGGTTGTGATATATTTTTTTTCTTACAAAATGAAGATACTGAATGAAAACAGCCGCTGTGTCAACTTGGGTTTTAGCCGGGTGCACATACATTAGAGGGGCTCCTCTGCAAGAATAACATATTTGCCCTCTAATTACAGAGTTTGATGAGTTCCTCCATCATGACTATCTGCAGAAGATCCTCATCGTTGTGCCAATTTACCCGAATTTGTCTCCATCACATTATTGATCAAGTTCATTTTATATTAAAGAGTTTTCCCTTTCGACAATCTCTATGACGTGCGTCAGGATTTGACCCGTTGAGCCTATGGGCGGTTTCTCAGTCCACTGAGCCACAGCCACAACAGATTCTTCTTTTCTCTAGCTGTTTTGTGTTATCCTTGTTAAGTTCTATTGGGGTAACAGGTGTATTCATGTACTCGATTGTATGCCCAACGTGTGGCTTTAAATACTTTCCCCATGCTGGTGTTACCTGCCTAGGAGACAGCATTCAGATCAAAGTTGTAGAAAGAATGTACAAAGACGGAGATCTAAACTGATATGAGATAAATCAAAGGTGGTTTATTCGATGAGTTTCCCCCTTTTTTCATTAGGAAATCCACAAAGATCAATTTGTAGACTTTAAAACACATCGAATAAACACACTTTGATTTATCAGACATCAATTTGGATCTTTGTCTTTGTACAGCACAGAGTAACACTTATGTAGATACTCTGGAATCTGGTAGCGTGGGATGAAACAAGACCGAAACAAGGTTTGTTTTAAATAGTCTGTATTGACAAATAATCAAACAAGTCTATTAGCAGAAACAAACTGAAGATAAGTCCATAAATAATATGCTGAGTGAAACCCAGCACAATTAATTGAGAGTTCATAAATGATATGCAAAGACTGAAACAATAAGTATAGTCCATGACAGTCTCAGCAGAAATCTGTACAATCAGATAATTTGTCAGTGTACTCTATGGGTTAAAATATGTCCCGCTCAAGTCCCACAATGCAGCCCACACTTATAAGTCCCGGATTATGCACACTGGTAATTTACCAGAAAATCAATGTTCTTACAAACCATGGAAGTTCTGCAAGTATTAGAGCTCTTCTCCTTAGAAGTCTTAGGGAAAAAGCAACAGCCAGAATCTGGGAAATGCATTGAAGACTGCAGACAGTTGAGAATCAGTGAGGCAAAGCAGCAGAGCTTAATGAGCGACAGCAGGAAGTCAGGAAGCAAGTCAGGAGTAACTCGGGAGCCAGCGAGCACAAAATACTCAGGCAGGGAATGAGTCTAGGACTGCGACTTAAATAGGCAGAGCTAACAGGAAGTTCAAGGGCATGATGACGCATCAGACTCCATCTTGGGCGAGGGCAAAGAGACACAAGTTTCATGGAAAACCCAAAAACTTTACACACATATTTTGTCCACAACGTTGATCAGCTTCTTGTATATTAGTAGTATTTATTATTATTATTATTATTTATTTATATTGCGCCATGATACAAGATAAGAGGGTAGACAAGGATAAGTTCAATATACTTGTATAGTCCGGACAAACAGGAACAGGAGGGGATGGGACCCTGTCCGCCAGGGCTCACAGTCTAGTAGGGACAGGAGGAGATACAGTAGGAGGGATGTATAATCATCTACCTAGGTGCAAGTGGATTTACAAGCAGATTTACGACAGCTGTTTGAGCTTTTACCACTGTTTGTGGGTAACACAACCTTGTAAGGTGAGCAAGCAGCTTTGAGCATACTCTTTCTGTTTATTGCACTTTTTTATCCACAGCTATTTTATTTGGTATTTCCTGCTGATTATATTCTCATTTGGATGCCTAGCCATGCTGCTGTTTACTTAAGCCAGTTAGTGGGAGACCAGCTAGGATTACCTCTTTGCTGTTTATGTTCTTTACTCTGCACCTATCTTCAGTTTGTTGTTAGGAAGCAGGCAGTGTATTCCGTAGAAGTATATATCTTATCTTGAATTGTGTATTTCATTGTGTTACTCTCTCTGAGATCACTTTCTGTCTCAGCACACTTTTCCTTCTTTAGGTAAATTTCTCTCTGCTTTTGTGGCACCCCACTGGATAGGCACCACCAGAGGTACTGCACTCCTGCGGTTAGGGGGAGTGGTACATCTGCTCTCCAGGTGCTGGGATGGTGCAGTTGAGCCAAAACACACACACAACCTGTAGGCCCCTGGACGGTGGGTGGACCCTGAGGGAGGACCCAGGTCAAAAAGCGGGACAGGAAAGTGGGTAAAAAAAAAGAAAAGAGTTTTTGAGCAGTGAGGAGTGGAGTATGAGAAGTCGGGAGTGTATAGGCAGTGCGGTGGTGACTCCCGTGGGCTGGAGCACCACCACGCTCACCCACGGGAGGGAAAGATCGACAGGCATAGAAAGAAGAGAGCCCTTGGGGTGCGGAAGAGACACCGATACCCGTACACCCGTATCTGGTGAGACAGAGGGGCTGGTGGACGACACAGGGACCCGGCCCTGAACATGGTGTGGATGCTATATGCCCAAACCGTTGAACCAGAGGCCCCAGGCTTCTAACGGGAGCTGTGGCCAAACACCTGACACAACTTGGGGAAGGTGGCTGAACTAGGGAGCAATGCCTGGGAGGGGACAAACAGCACCTGTGGCTGCCGGTACTTGAGCTCTGTGCTTTAGAGGCGCTGAGAACCTGAGGGGCAGAGTGGTGTTACGCTCGCCCCAGAAGAGAACTACCTCTTATAGCGCTAGGAAGAGAAAGGGAGAGAGACCACAGAGACAAAGACACCTATAGAGGAAGGAAAGGCCACCAACCATGGGTAGACTGCACTGTCCCGGTTCTGGAGGCAACAATGAACCGGAGGTTGGCAAGGGACGTACCCAGCGATCATGCTGAAACAACAGAGTAAAAGTAACAGATCTCCAGCTGTGGTTTGTGAGACTGTTACTGGCGGCGACCAGCGGCCGCAGAGGCCGTATTAGACATTGGGGTACTGATGAGCCGGTGAACATCTGTCAAAGTATGAACTGACTCCTCCATCCAGCTGCCCTGGGGACTGCGCTCCACCTGCGGGAAGCGGAACCATCCAAGCTGTCAGTCACCATCCCCAGAGGTTCTGAAGCAGCAGCGGCCACCCTGGCCACACACCGCAGGTGAAATCATGAATACCCCTTTCCCTAGTCATCCCCCGTCATCTACCCCCTTTTATTAAAAATGACACCGCCAGTTTCACGGGACCAGGTCTCAGCCCCCCGTCTGACCCCATGAAAAGAACCGAGAAGGTGAAGAGAACAACTAACTGCCCGATTCCCAAATCTTCCTCAGCCCTGGAGTGGGTGTGTCACTCTGCCCTCTGATACTTTAAAGGTATGGAGAAGCACTTGATGTCTGATCAGACAGAATAGCTCCAAGCTGAAAATGTTTAGTCTGTGTAGAAGGCTATCCCAGATGACAGTGGAACTAATAGGCACTGCGGAAGCAGGATTCGTAGGCTGTATAGGAAATGGCACTTTCTGGTGTGTTGCCTATATTCCATGTGAGTTGCTGTACAATCATAACACCTGTGATGTAGTAAATGGCGGTATTATAAATATATTGTATGTTTCGCACAGGCAGAAGCCTGCTGCAATGTTTTTATTAATATCTCGCTAGTACCTGGAAGCCGCAGTCTGCTTAAGGCTACCTTCACATTAGCGTTTGTGTCTGCATGCTGATGGCATGCAGACACAAACGCTGTCAAAAGCAGGGTCCAAATGATGTGTCCGCAGCGGATAATGTCCGCCTGCGGACACATCACTAGGGAGCCCGGCAGCCAATCGGCGCTGTCCGGGGGCGGGCCGGGGGTGGAGATCAGCGCCGGACATCCCCGCCCCCGGCCGCCGGTAAGCAGCGGGACGTGTCGGCGGGGAGAACAGCTGATTTGACAGCTGTTTGAATCTTCCCGCGCCGACACTGAGAGGAGATGTCGGCGCGGGAAGATTCAAACAGCTTTCAGATCAGCTGTTCTCACCGCCGACATCGCTAGCAGATTACAGGCGGCGGGGAGGAGGAGGACAGCAGAGGCTCCAACTGATCTCCCGGTGGCCGTCGGTGAGCTCCTGTGACATCACCGCCGGCCACCGGGAGATTTTTCAATGGGTCCGCAGCGTTCTCCCGCACTGTCAAGCGCTGAACACTGTGGACCCATTGAAGACAATGCATGTTTTGTACGCTTGGGGACGCTTGCTGATTGTCCAAGCTCCCCGAGCGCACAAAAAATGCAACATGCTGCGTCCCGGGTGCGGATGCTGGACACCGGAAGGAGCAGATATTGTCCGCATCCGCACCCGAACGCAGCAAACGCAGGCACTATGTTAAACATAGGAACGCAGTGCGCATGCATACGCTGCGTTCCCATACGCTAATGTGAAGGCATTGCAACATGTAACAGCATTGCAAGGGTGAAATTTGCAACTTTCTGGAGATGTGAGTGTGGTTCAGCCCATATTAGGTGTTTCTGTTTGACCACATGGCAGACTGAGAGAGATTGAGCCATGGAGAGCCTGCAGGGTGCTGGGCTCTGAGCAGAAGCCAGACAGCCATGCTGTAAGAAGCAGTCTCTCAGAGGCCAGGGGTTGGCTGGCCCAGGTGGCAGGGGGGGCAGATGCCCCCCAGGCCAGTGGTCAAGGAGCAGTTTTGGGGCCACCGAGCCATCTGTCATGTTGGTCTAGGTGGCCGCTCTGCCCCTGAAGCTCACTGCTTATGGGCCTCTGCTATGTGCTTGCCCCCCAGGCCGAAATTTGCCAGCCAGCCCCTGTCAGAGGCCCTGTGTGGTCTGACAACAGGACCCAAAGTGAGTGGAGGCTGGGATACATCGGGAGAAGGGTATCCGAACCTGTGAATTTAATAGACTCTAACATTGTGATGTTTTCCATTGCTTGCAAAGACAAGGAATATTTGGAGTACGGTTTATGAGATTTAATAAACCGGAACGGACATCTTATGTGAAACCCGTGCCTATGTACCTCTATCCTGCAGCAAGCGAGTGAGTACCCCTATTATGTAGTGACGGTTATACTGAATGCTTTATCACACACCCTACAAAGTAAACAGTTTTCCGTGATATTCCACTATATTGAAGGATCCACCAGTTATCAGCTGTTATATATAGAGAAGTCAAGTTGTTAAAAAAAAAACTACTTGCAGCAACACCATAGGTGAAATAGCCATTGCAGTTTCCTTTGTAATCAATGAGTTGTCCGTCAAGTTCAGGACAGAACAAAATAGGTTGTCCAGTGCAATAGACACATAATTATCTTTTTATCTACAAAATGTTCTTCATTTGTCCAGATTATTGGTATTTTGTCTGTTATCTCATGTTTGCTAAAAAACTGTTTCTTGCCAGACAATTCGAGACCTTTATTGTTCTGAGTTTTTGTATTACTAATTAATGTAAATCACCTCACTCCCTCTGTCTACATTACCCAAAGGGAAATGATGTATATGGCTTGAAACACAGCCAATAAGAGCACAGTCTTGTTCGACTATTAGAACACAATGCCCTGATATGAGTGCTCGGGCTATATAAAAAGAATTTTCTTCGGAGAACAGGAGTTCTTTATTCTTTGTGGCCTCAGTCTAGGGGCTTCGGTCTCGGCTAGAGGATCACATAGTGAGTCCATATGCTTTGTGGCCTCAGGCTAGGGAATTCGGCCTCGACTAGAGGACCACCAAAAATGGATTATACTCCAACCAAGGTTGGGACAGTTCGGTCACCTGGCTACAGACATTGCTGTGTTTCGGGCAGCTTCCTAAGCTTGCCACTATTCCTCTCTCGTGGGTGCCCGCCAAAAGCTGGGTGTTGCTGGATTCCAATCCCTGGTGAGCCAGCAGAGGGGTGAGACTCTGTTGCCTGCTACATTGTGTGTTTTGCTTGGTTATGTGTTATATGCTTTGATGTTTGGGATCCAATAAAGCCTTACTATTGTGTGGTTCCTTCCCCTGTGTTGACTGAATAGTGTTCCACCACAATTAAATTGGTATGAGCTCTGGTCCATGTGGTCTTTTAAAGGCGTCCAGGCCAGTGGATGAGAACACTCACTGACCCCTGTGTATCCATTTCTAAAATTTGCATGTATCAACCTTTATTTTTGTAAAGAGTGCAGCTCATGGTTTAACTGTATAAATACAAAAAAGGGGGAGACAAGAGGCGCAATAGTGCCCTATCACTAGTGACACTGTCCGTGTAAGTATATCAACAGGTGTACACTCACCTGATCCAGTTGTGTGCCCCACAACTGATTTGTAAGCATTTGGTTTTTAGCTGCTGCAGGACCTCCACCAGACACACTCACGTGGAAAAACGTTCAGATGTCGGGAAGATGGTGTACCACGGTCCGCGCTGCTGCCCCAATGGAATCACGAGGAAATACAAGGTTCCAAGAAGTCACAAGGAATGCAGGGTTCCAAAAGTAACAATCTCCTTTATTCCACCAACGCGTTTCGGCACCTATGCTGGCACCTTCATCAGGGTAACTGATGATACCCTAAAGAAGGTGCCAGGATAGGTGCCGAAACGCGTTGGTGGAATAAAGGAGATTGTTACTTTTAGAACCCTGCATTCCTTGTGACTTCTTGGAACCTTGTATTTCCTCGTGATTCCATTGGGGCAGCAGCGCGGACCGTGGTACACCATCTTCCCGACATCTGAACAGCTCATGGTTTAGATATACACAGACCTGCCATTATAGAAGTCATTACTTGTCCTGGGCATCTTGTTATTCAATACAGTAGATAGAAACTCCTTTCATACATAGATTATCCTCTATATGTATCTGTTTATATAGGCTCTGGCCTTGAAAGCAATAAACCTTATGTCCAACTTACAATAAACAGCCTTTTTATGAGTTTACGATGACTAAAATTATGGTAGGGCCACACCAAAAATGATAGACCATGGGCCAAGCAAAGTCTTAGGGTATGTGCACATATGCCGGGTTAGGGTCGGTTTAGCTGTGTAAACCGCCGGTCGGTTTCCATAAGTTTTATGTAAATTTATGTTAATCCAAACCGGCTTTTGGATTAACATTAAAACCTATGGAAACCAACACCCGCTGTGCACACACCGGCGGTTTACACATGCTCATCCGTTGCTAACCCGCTGGGTTCCCAGCGGGTTAGCAACGAATGTGCATGTTCAATAAACCGGCCGGTTATGCAGCGGCTGCAAGCAGAATCATGTACTGCTTCCAGCCGCTGCAGAACCGCCGCCGCTAACCGTCTGTACTTGCACCGCTTTGGGCACCGCGGCCTTACACACCCGACTGCACAGTACACGCCGCAGAGAACCGCCGGTGAGAAACGATGCAGACGTTCTGGTCGGCGTCCCACCAGCCGCGCACTGGCACCAAAACCGGCATATGTGCACATACCCTTAAATTATCAATGGAAGCAGTTTTGCAAAACAAGAGTATTTTTTTAATAGATGCAGCAGATGTATTATTTCCACATTTGGATATTTTCTATGCAAGGTTCAATAAGAAAAAAAGCAAAAGAGCAATATAAAAAATAGTCTATACGTGCCCATTTGTCATCGCCTTGTCCTCGTTCATCCAAGGATCTCTGATACCGTTAAAACAACTTCAGCAGCAGGAGACACACGATGGCCGGAGTCAGGAGGATTTTATGGACACTTGTGCCACCATTGGTGCAGATAAACTTCACTTCGGTTGAGACACCATCAGCAGTTTGGGACTGACTACCAAGATCACAGATGGATTTTGTTGCGCAACCCCTGATGGCTGTAGAAACTGAGCTTGATCCTGAAAAGATTCACATTAAACCCAATTTTAGTCTTCATATAACAACATGGTCTGACCTTAAACTTGGCCTCATTGACGGTAGGAATCATTTACAGCTAACTTTAATTAGTTTATATCCTGTTTCATAAATGATCATTTATTCTATTGTACAGTTTTCGGAAAAGAGGCTTATGGAGATCCGCTCGCATCTCTTAGGGTACGTTACACGTCGCAACATTGCATGCAATTTACTGGTTGCAGTGAAATCATGGACACATTGTTCTATTTTGCTGCCGTGTACAAATGTAACAATGTGTCCATGATTTCACTGCAACCAGCAAATTGCCAGTGAAATTGCATGCAGTGTTGAGACGTGTAAAGGTACCTTCATCGTCGGCTGAACAGATCATCTGACGTGTGCTTGGAATGATGTGAGCTCAGAGTGTGAGCTCGCATCAAAGGGAAGGAAGCGGCCAAGGATGAAACTAGACGTTCTTGGTCGTGAAGGTGTTAATAAATTCCTAAATACATTTAATTAGTAAATAACATTTTTTTTGTCATGAGAGGTAAGGACTAAGCAAAATAAAAGGGGTGCTGTCTTGTTATGCTGACAGAAATCTGTCATGGTTTGTTAGTAGGATAGGTACCTGTGAGCATGTGCAGTAGGGAGCTCCACTGTCTAGGATGAACTCTGTGAGCATGTGCAGTAGTGTAGCTCACATGGATAGGCACCAGTGAGCATGTCGCAGTAGTGTAGCTCCACTGCTAGGTTCCTGTGAGCATGTGCAGTAGGTAACTCCACTGCTATGATCTTGTGAGCATGCGCAGTAGGTAGCTCCACCGCTGGGATATCCTGTGAGCATGTGCAGTAGGTAGCTCCACTGCTAGGTAATCCTGTGAGCATGTGGTAGGTACTCCACGCTGGACTTGGCATGTGCGTAGCTCAGTTAGCTACCTGTGAGCATGTGCAGTAGGTAGCTTCACTGCTAGGTTCTTGTGAGCATTAGTAGCCAGTAGGTAGTAGCTATGCAGATCTGCATGATGATCCTGTGAGCATGTGCAGTAGGGAGCTCCACTGCTGGGAACCTGTGAGCATGTGCAGTAGGTAGCTCCACTGCTAGGTACCTGTGAGCATGTGCAGTACAAAGCTCCACTGTTAGCTACTGTGAGCATGTGCAGTAGGTAGCTCCACTGCTAGGTACCTGTGAGCATGTGCAGTAGGTAGCTTCACTGCTAGGTTCTTGTGAGCATGTGCAGTAGGTAACGCCACTGCTAGGTGCCAGTGAGCATGTGCAGTAGGTAGCTTCACTGCTGGGAACCTGTGAGCATGTGCAGTAGAAAGGGCCACTGCAAGGTATTCTATGAGCATGTGCAGTAGGTAAGCTCCACTGCTGGGAACCTGTGAGCATGTGCAGTAGGTAGCTCCACTGCTAGGTACCTGTGAACATGTGCAGTAGGTAGCTTCACTGCTAGGTTCTTGTGAGCATGTGCAGTAGGTAGCGCCGCTGCTAGGTGCCAGTGAGCATGTGCAGTAGGTAGCTTCACTGCTGTGATCCTGTGAGCATGCACAGTAGAGAGCTCCACTGCTGGGAACCTGTGAGCATGTGCAGTAGAAAGGGCCACTGCAATGTTTCTATGAGCATGTGCAGTAGGTAGCTCCACTGCTAGGTTCCTGTGAGCGTGTGCAGTTGGTAGCTTAGCTGCCAGGTTCCTGTAAGCATGTCCAGTAGTTAGCTCCACTGCTAGGTACCCTGTGAGCATGTGCAGTAGGAAGCTCCACTGCTAGGTACCTGTTAGTAGGTCCAGTAGGTACTTCCACTGCTAGGTTCCTGTGAGCAAAACTAAAGACGTGCTAATTAAAAAGTATTTAGGAATTAACTTATGACAACAATTAATAGTAATAATAATAATAATAATATATGCTGTATAATTTTCTTCAGTTTACAATGAAGGGACACCTAGTGCTGACTATTTCAGAAATTGTATCCAGAGGGATCATAAATCTTTGCTATTTGGTTCCATTTAAAATGAATTATAAAGAAGAAACCCTTTTTAGTACCTGTAATTTTGGTTGTTTGGAGAAGACACATATTCTCTATCCCTGTGCATTGTATTGTATCTGAAGTGTAACACCAGGTGGAGTCAGCAGATACACAAGATCGACAGACCACACCATTCTCGGTCAAACTCAGTGAGGGAACTAGAGTTGAAGAGGAGAAAGGGATGGAGTAAAACCATGTCTTGATTTCAATATTTTTACATTGTAACATTTTTCATGTATGAAATCTAAGAACGTCGTTCATTCATTCATTCATTCATTCATTCATTCATTCATTCACCCTTAGCATCATGTAATCATAAAATGGTAGAGTTGGAAAGGACCTGCTGGGTCATTGTGTGAAGGGATCTTCTGGATCATCGAGTTAATGGATCTTCTGGATCATCATGTGAGGGGACCTCCTGGGTCATCATGTGAAGGGACCTCCTGGGTTATTGTGGGAATTGTCCTCCTGGGTCATTGTGTGAGGGAACCTCCTGGATCATTGTGTGAAGGGACTTCTTGGGTTAGCGTGTGTAGGGACCTCATGAGTCATTGTGTGAAGGAACCTCCTGGGCAATCGTTTGAGGGACCTCCTAGGTCATCGTATGAAGAGACCTCCTGGATCATTGTGTGAATAGACCTCGTGGGTCATCATGTAAAGGGACCTCCTGGATCATCGGTTGTGTGAATGGACCTCTTGTGTCATCGTGTGAAGGGACCTCCTTGGTCATGTGTGAAGGGACCTCCTGTGTCATCATGTGAAGGGACCTCCTGGTCATCGTGTGAAGGGACCTCCTAGGTCATGTGAAGAGACCTCCTGTGTCATCATGTGAAGGGACCTCCTGGGTTATTGCGTGAAGGGACCTCCTGGGTCATCGTTCTCAAGGAACCTCCTGGGTCATCATGTCAAGGGACCTCCTGGGTCAATGTGTGAAGGGATCTCATGGGTCATCTGGTCCAACCCCCTGCTCAAAGCAGGATTCACTAAATCATATAAGACAGATGTCTGTCAAGCCAGAGGATAGACACCTGTGAGTGATGGAGCCAAATGTTATACACCAGAAATAATGAGGCTGGATGTTGTACATCAGGGGCAATGGGACTGTATGAGAAACCAGAATTCATTGATCAATACGTGGTTTCACTATTCTTTTCTTCATAATGTGTATCTTATATGGTTGATGAATAATGTAACTCTACAAATGCAACGCATACTTTGCAATGTGGTGGAATACAATTTTCCAAAATTGGAGTAAAATATTGAATGTGGGTTCCAAATTGAACAATCAGAATAAATCCCTGGATTTTTGATCCATCTCCTTTGATCTAGTAGATTTGTAACTTGAAAGGGTGATCCACTAATAGGACAAACCCTTCTAAATCTAATTTCCACCTGTTAAAAAAGGAATACCTGTGCTCTCTTGGCGTGCTACCGCCATTCCAGTGCTGTCGGTAACCGCGAGTCAGGGTTCACGTGACATTGTGACGCCACTCGAGCCACGTGGCCAATCATTGCTGTCTTCCCTCTCTCTGTGTTTGAACATAGTTGCTATCAGAAAGGAAGCGCAGCGCTCACTTCCTGTTGACTGCTCCTATGTCTGAAGGCGGGTGAGAGAGAAACCGGCGGTGATTGGACTCGTGGCTTGTGTGACATCACAATGTATCATGAGCCCCAATCCGTGGTTACAGACAATGCTGGAATGGCAGAAGAACACAAGGTGAATGCAGGGTCTATTATTTTAACAATGGGAAACAATATGATTCAGAAGGGGTTGTCCTAGTTTTGGAACACACCCGTAAGACTAATTAATGTTACCGTTGACAGGACTTTGTATCCATCCACAACATTAGTTCTTTGGTAATGTGCTGATCTTTGTTTATTCTGCATTTTTGTTATAGGTTCATGCCGTAAATCATCACGATAAAGCATGAGTGACGTAGAGACTTAAAGGGAACCTGTCACCAGGTTTTTGCAACCTAATCTGAGAATATCATCCTGATTCCAGCGATGTGTCACTTACTGGGTTGCTCAGTGTAGTTTTAATAAACTCACTGTTTATTCAGCTGAAGGTTATCATTAGCAGTCTCCTTGGCCTGCTGCCAAGTAGTCTGGCATATTGAATCTGCAACAGAGAAAACACTAATCTTATCAAAATTACAGCAAGCAGCTCAGTAAGTGACACATCGCTGGAATCAGGGTCTCTATTTCTACATTATGTTGCTCTCAAATGGGATGGCAAAAACCTGGTGACAGCTTCCCTTTAAGCATAGACAATAAGGAACCAGGCATCCACTGCCAAGGACAGTAGAAGCCATTTAGAGAGTGTGTGCAGTATTTTTGTTCATCTAACCACTTTAGCTTAGCATCATATTTTTCGGACTATAAGACGCACCCAGGTTTTAGAGGACAAAAATATTGCAAAAAATATTGAAGCAAAAAATGTGATCATGAGGCACTGCTATGGGGGGTCTGCTGCTGACACTGTTATGGCCATAATATCTCCATATTCTTTACTAATGTCCTCTGTACTGGTATATGTTCTCCATCCTGGCAATGAACCCCATCCTAGTATTATTATCAATATCATTATTACTTATTATTATTATAGCGCCATTTATTCCATTGCGCTTTACATGGGGAAATGGCATACATAGACACGTACAAATACATGAACAATATAAGGCACACACGTACAAAAGGAGAGGGGATCCTGTTCACGAGGGCTCACAGTCTACAATAGATGGGTGAGATATGCTAGGAAAGGGTAGAACTGGTTGTGCGGTGGTTCAGTAGACTGAGGATCACTGTAGGCTTGTTGGAATAGCTGGGTCTTCAGATTCCTTTTGAAGGTTTCTATGGTGGGCGAGACTCTGATGTGTTGGGGTAGAGAGTTCCAGAGTATAGGGGAAGCACGGGAGAAATCTTGTATGCCATTGTGGGAAGAAGAGATTAAAAGGGGAGTAGAGAAGGAGATCTTGAGAGGATCGAAAGTTGCGTGAGGGCAGGTATAGGGAGACCATGTCACAGATGTATGGAGGAGACAGGTTGTGGATGGCTTTGTATGTCATGGTTAGGGTTTTGAACTGGGGCCTCTGAGAAAAGGGGAGCCAGTGAAGGGCTTGGCAGAGAGGAGAGGCCTGGGAATAGCAGGGAGACAGGTGGATTAGTCGGGCAGCAGAGTTTAGGATAGATTGGAGTGGTGCAAGCATGCTAGAGGGGAGGTCAGAGAGCAGAAGATTACAATAATTGAGGTGGGAGATGATGAGGGCCTGTACAAGTGTTTTTGTAGTATCTTGGTCAAGGAATGTACAGATCCAGGAAATATGTTGGAGTTGGAGTCAGCAGGAGGTGGCAAGGGTTTGGATAAGTGGCTTAAAGGAGAGGGCAGAGTCATAATATGGTAATCGTCCGGGTATATGGTCCCATCCTGTATACAATCCCTATCCTGGTGTATGAACCCCTTCAAGGTTTATGGCCCCCATCCTGTAAATGACTCCTATCCTGGTTTATGGAACCTATACTATATATATGATCACTATCTTGTATATGGCCCATCCTGTATGACTCTATCCTGGTTATGGAACCCCAATCCTATGTATACATCCTGTATGATCTTCATGGTGTTATGAACCCTATTTATATACCTTCCTGTTATATGGCCCCATCCTGTAAATGACTCCTATCCTGGTTTATGAACCTATCCTATATATATAATCACTATCCTTGTATATGCCCCATCCTGTAAATGACTCCTATCCTGGTTTATGGAACCTATCCTATATATATAATCACTATCCGTGTATATGGCCCCCATCCTGTAAATGATCCTATCCTGGTATTATGGACCTATCCTATATTATAATAATCTTGTAGGCCCATCTGTAAGCTCCTATCCTGGTTTATGGAACTATCCTATATATATAATCACTTATCCTTGTATATGGCCCCTTCCTGTAAATATTCTTATCCTGGTATATCCCTCAACCTGACATATGATTTCATCCTGGTTTATGTTATCCTCCTCTATATGACCTCTATCCTGGTATATGCCCCTGTCTGTAAATTACTCCTATCCTGGTATATGACCCAACCTGAATTATGATCTCATCCTGTATATGTCTCATCCTGCTTTATGCCCCATCCTGATATTAGTCCCCATTCTGTTATAGCACCCTCATCTGTGATGTCAACCTCCGATCATGGCACACACTAAATGAACTGATTAACTACCCTCCTTTGCTTCCCCGCTGCAGACATCTGTTTTTATGCCGGCAACTCAGCTCTGCAGCACGTATTGGCACTGCATGACATCACGGTCATGCACTGAACTCCAGTGACGGATGAGAGTAGCCTGGCAATGGATGATGAGTATTATCATCCATCCAATGTGGCCTATGGTATATACACCACTCTGATGGATGTGCATGGAAGCAGTGAATACCCCTGTCTTTTATTGCTATCACACCGGGGCGACCCCTGGGGGGCCTGTGCAGCGCTGTGGGGGGTGCTATGGCTGTCGGCGCGGCCCGGGGGTTCTAATGGCATTGGCGCGGCCCGATGGAGGAGGGTAGACGGTGCTGGGGGCCGTCGGCGCGGTGCTCTCCTACCTGGTGAGCCGCGCCGGCTGTTTGCAGCGTCCTGCGAGCCGGATGGGCAGTAGAGAAGAGGGGCGGGATCAGGCAAAGGAAGCAGGAAGCTCTCTGCTTCCCTTGCCTGACCCTCCTCTCCTCTGACGGCGGCTTGCGGGGGTTGGCTGGGTGCCCCCTCCAGGCTTGAAGGGGGCCCCTAGCCGGTGAGGGCCCTGGTACAGCTGCACCAGTGTAGTTCCGCCCCTGGGATTACCACAGCAGCAGGTTGTCATGTGTTCCCGACTGTTTAAGTCATTTAAAATATGCCGCTCCCCCACTCATTACCCGTGCACCTCTCAGTGCCGGATTCAGTGCTGAAAGGTGATAGGCGGGGGAGAGCAGTGAATATTAAAGTAGCTTAATCATCAGGTCTACATGGTCACTGTCAGGCGCTGTCCACCCTCCCTACACCGCCGGTGACCCGCTCCTGCCTCCTGTAGCATATTTTTTTGGGAAAAACGTGCGTCTTATAGTCTGAAAAATATGGTGTTTGTAATAACATGGACTATTACTTTAGCAGCTATTATGCTTTGGACAACAGAGACAATGCTTTATTTCCTTATCTAAATTACAGGTACGAGAAGAACAACATTAGAAATGAATGACTTACATGGAGGAATAGTAGGAGTGCAATCATCAGTGCTGCAACATGAATTCACCGTCCTGATAGTTCCTTGCTGTAAGGTTATGCTGCCTTGGATATTACATTGGGATGAAGGTGTGCAATCCCTGACCAAAGCCCCAGTTTTCACTCCACCTACAAATAAAGATAGTAAATCTTTTTTATTAAAAAGAGGCCCACAGTGACAACGCAGGTAAAATTAAATATGTAAATTGTCTCTTCAGACAGGAAGAAGACAAACTCTAGCGCCACCTATTGGAAGTAGCAATCCTAAAAGTCAATATCACCCCTTTATCGAGCCTTATCATATGATTTAGGATGAATACCAGATCGGGATCTCAATCTGCAGACACGGTGCTTCGGGGTGATTTCCCTTCATCATTGCAAAGTATTGGATCTGACCTGGCTGCATGAGAGGCTAAGTGGGGTCTAAGGGGTAAGGTTTTCTCCATTGACCTCTCACACAGCCAGATCAGATCTCAAACTTTGCAATGGTTTTTGTTTATAATGTACCAAAATGTGGACATGATGTTCCTCTTGCATACACACCAACTTAAGCTCCGACTCATATTTAACTTTGATGTAGACATTGAATAGAGGGAAAGGAAGGCAAACGGGGCATCACTTTTTACGAACCAAAAGCACAAATGATTTTAGCTTAAAACATATGAATTTAACAATAAAAAAAATTCTCCAAAGAAGAATTTAAGTCACAATTTTGCTTCATGGTGTGAGGTAGCGCTTACTGAGCGTGTTGGGGAACACTCACTTATTGTGCAATTCAAGCACATCAACAGTTTCTTATAAAAGATAAGTCCATTGGATTTATTTACCAGTCATAAACTGCCAATCTGGTTATGTAGCCGAAACATCATAGTCATGTTATCCATCAGGAATCTCATATCCATGAGAAATGCTTATGGGAGGTATGTGGATGTTCGCTCCCTCCCATCACTTCTGAACATCCTATGAAACCAGCCCTTAACATAAAATAAGATTCCTGGTTAGCTCCCAGGAGATCAGAATTGTTCTGCCGAGACCCCATTCATGGGCCTTCCCAGGTCGCTCTGTTCCTGCGCTGGATACTCGCCTCACCTGCCCTGAGCTTTCGTGAACAGGGTCCCAGGCTGATGGCTAAAGACCTTGTTGGGCGGCGGCGGCGGCACATCCTCTGTCCCTAGTTCTAGCCACCATCCTGAAGATTATGCACGGTTAGTGGCCACTGCACTTTCAGCTCCAGTGACCTCCAGTTTTCCTGGTGGAGTCTTGCAGCACTCCAACCAGATCAGGCCAGTCCCCTTTAGCAACCGGTCCCTCCACCCAACTCAGATCGGGTTCGGATTCAGAGCACACGGGTGGATCCTCCACTGACGTGTCCCTTGGACTCTCTCCGTTCTCCGTCCATTCTGGATGCCTTTCTCCAACATTCTTCCTCTAACTCTCTCTACACTCTCCGTACCCCCTGTCCTCCTGCCAGGAGATGGGGCCTTCCCTCGAACTTTTGGTCCACTCAAATCCCTTAGCCTGGGATTGGGATGGTGTTGGATGCAGGTTTAGTGTCTCGGCGTCACGTCCCCTCTCATCTGGGGATGGTGATACCACACCTGTGGAGTAGGTGCAGCATCACTGTGGTGACCAGTCCGCAGGGGCGTCACAATTGCTCCTGTCATCAGCTCATGCGGACAAGGAAGTCCTCCTGCAAGTTGGCCATGAGGAAACCTACAGATGCATCTCAATGAATTAGAATATCATCAAAAAGTGACTTTATGTCAGTAATTCAATACATAACATGAAACCCATATATTATATAGAGTCATTACACACAGAGGGATCTATTTCATGTGTCTATTTTTGTTAATGTTGATGATTCATGAAAACCCAAAGGTCATTATATCAGAAAATTAAAGTCGGGAGGATGAAGGGTCTGAGAGATAAAATATGACCTAAATAGGTATCAAGAGGCTTCACCTTGTGTGGTTGTCAGAGTCACAACCACTATAAAAGCAGATCACGGCTGCTGCAGTCCCCAGCGTGGTGCATACAGAATAAGAAAGAGTAACTCATATTATAGGGTAGTCCTGGTACATGAAAGTGAAAAACCTTTTCTTCGATGGCCCAAAGTATTTTTAAAAAATAACCAACGTTTTGGCTTACACGGGTTTTTATCAAGGTCAATCTAAATCATTTGGGTCGATGTGACGAAAGCAGTGGGGGACGACTCACAAACGGGCATTGCTTACGAGAAGTAAGAGGCACCGAGTATAGAGTCTCATATAGTAGAAGGAAGAACTCTTAGGGTACCTTTACACACGGCGACATTTGTAGCTTGTCACCAGGTAACTTACTGGTTGCAGTGAAATCATGGATACATGGTTCTATCTTGTTGCTGTGTACAAATGGAATCATGTATCCATGATTTCACTGCAACCAGTAAGTTACCTGGTGACAAGTTACAAATGTAGCCGTGTGTAAAGGAGCCCTTATGGAACACTGGGATGCCAGTACGATAAAGCCGGCATGGGAATGAGCCTGCAGTGTGGAGACCAGGATACGGCTGTATAAGTCGGAACGTCGGTTCATTATTTTTTTTAAATACTTTGGGTAATTTAATTAGAATCCTGTTGACTAAGACTATTTTCCTCTTTGGTTTGCCAGGACTACCCTAGTCTATGCTATTTTTTATAATGTTTGCTGAATAAAAATTACTTTTTATACTATATATCCAGTAAAGTGCTTTCTACTTTTAATGAAATTGAATTTTAGTAAAACTCATCAGATTCTAATTATACCTGACGAAGCGGTGAGCGAAACGTTGAGGTTCTGGGCAGTGTGGTCAGTATGTGGACTCTCCATTAAGTGACTGGGAATAGGGTGTTATAGGATGTGATCAAGGATCATTTGACTCGAATAATCTTACCCCTGATCATCAGAGGGGACTGATAATGTGAAATTATCAATTATCTACGTCCATCCTATACCCATGTTATATCATGGTTTTGTCCATATGAATGGTATTTACCTTGTACTGTGACCATTGTATACTGTAAATGCACTGCTGCGGGTTGGGGGCTGGTTTTATGGGGATAGTTTTAGAAGGATTTGTGTGACTTATATATGCAAAAATAAAATTGATTTGGTTGTATATATCCCAGAATAATGTATGTCTTTATATGGTTAATACTAACTATACCATCAGGCAGGGAATCACTTAGGAGCATTTTAGAGTAAGTCTGATATCAATTTTCAAGGTAAGGTCATAAGCCTCATTAATGCTTGCAGTTCATATTGTGAAATGTAATTATATAACTCACCAGTAACTGTTTCTGAGTACGAGGTGCCACACACTTGACCGGACGGACACGTCCTGATGGTGCCGGTGCATGTAGATGTTGTGGATATGCACTGCGTACACCTGAGAGCGTAACCTAAATCACAAGCAATACATCAGTCAGGACATTGCTCTAATAAAATATTATAGTATTTGCCAAAACACTTGGAACTAATTCAAATGTATCCTTTTTATTTTGTATTATTATTATTATTATTATTAATATTATTATTATTATTATTATTATTAATAATAATATTAATTTCTGGTACTTCAGGCTGGGCTTTAACCCCACCTAAATTTATGAAGGATAGATAAAATACCTGGTCCTGTAATTTAACAGGAACATTTCCAATCACAGCTGTGAATTCTGGGGAGCAGACAGAAAGGGTTTATAAACGCTTCCGTCTTCTCCTTTCTTTGGTACGTAGCTCTTAGCAAGTGGTAAGGAGCAAACAGAAGCACATGTATTCAATAAATATAACAGAAAAACAAAATACCGTACCTACCTAGTAGGTCTCTACCTGACCATAATAACCTGGAGGTTTCATTCATCAGGTTATTTGGTTATTTGGTGTGAAATTTAAACAATAAAAAAGAAATCAATGAATGGAAAATCTATATTTGAATTGAAAGAAAAATTATACAAATTACAGAATAAAAAAATTGTCCCAAGAAGAAGAAGAAGGAGACAAAGAAGAAGAAGAAGAAGAAGAGGCAGAAGAAGGAGGAGCAGAAGAAGAAGAAGACAAAGAAGGAGAAGAAGAAAGAAGCAAAGAAGAAGAAGAAGGAGACGAAGAAGTAGAAGAAGAAGACAAAGAAGAAAAAGAAGAAGAAGAAGACAAAGAAGGAGAAGAAGAAAGAAGCAAAGAAGAAGAAGAAGGAGACGAAGAAGAAGACAAAGAAGAAGAAGATGAAGAAGAAGATAACGAAGGAGAAGAAGAAAGAAGCAAAGAAGAAGAAGAAGGAGACGAAGAAGTAGAAGAAGAAGACAAAGAAGAAAAAGAAGAAGAAGAAGAAGAAGACAAAGAAGGAGAAGAAGAAAGAAGCAAAGAAGAAGAAGAAGGAGACGAAGAAGTAGAAGAAGAAGACAAAGAAGAAAAAGAAGAAGAAGAAGAAGACAAAGAAGGAGAAGAAGAAAGAAGCAAAGAAGAAGAAGAAGGAGACGAAAAAGAAGACAAAGAAGAAGAAGATGAAGAAGAAGAAGATAAAGAAGGAGAAGAAGAAAGAAGCAAAGAAGAAGAAGAAGGAGATGAAGAAGAAGAAGACAAAGAAGAAGTAGACGAAGAAGAAGGTGGAGCAGAAGAAGAAGAAGAATGCAACAACAAAAAATAGAAATATATTGTATGGAAAAAAAAACAAATATGAATAAAATATAGGCAAAAATAAAAATTCAAGTTTCAATATTTTGGGGAAATCTTACTTGTTGCTGTGAGAGTGGAGATAAGACACACAATTCCAATCAGGGCGTTCATGGTTCTGCCGGTGAATACAGATCTGATTGCGAGATGGAAACCTCGGGTGAGGTATTTATCCCATAGAATGTGGCGGGGTGGGAATAGGACGGGTCACAGTGATTCCAAGGACTTAACCACTGCTGACTAATAAAACACCAAGTTGACCTCCTATTAAACTATCGTAGTTACATATTTACTGAGACACACTAGTTAAAGGAAGCTGTTTTGTAAGGAAAATTACTGACTTTGAACCCTGGACGTTTATTACAAAAAATATTTATGAAAAAAAGTAAAATGAGTAATTGTGCAATTTTCAAATTGGCCACTAGGGCTATGTAAAGCTTATAGTCCCTCTCTATACAGGAAGAGTTTCCAGTATCTCTGTTGTCAACAGCGGCAGGATTAGAATGACTGGTAATGCCCAGTTGATAAAACAGGATGAACCATTCACTAAAGGAGATGGCACAGCTCACCCTGTTCCATTTTTAAAAAAATGTATCTTTGCACTTGCAAATTAGACACTTCCATGCAAAAGATAGATTTGGGATCCTACCTCTGTGGCAATGTACATGTGTTGTTTCCTAAAAAACAGTGATTTAAAGTATAAAAAGCTGCAGAGGGCGATAAAGAAATACTAAATTACTATTTTTATAATTATAACAGATGGTTATATGGATAAAAAAAACATTGAAAACAAAATGTATTGTGTGTTATCTACTGTATATAGAGGTGTTATCAGTCATTATACAGGAGGAGGTGAGCTGTGATATCACCTATTGTGAATGATGGATCCTGTGTTATCTACTGTATATAGAGGTGTTATCAGTCATTATACAGGAGGAGGTGAGCTGTGATATCATCTATTGTGAATGGTGGATCCTGTGTTATCTACTGTATATAGAGGTGTTATCAGTCATTGTACAGGAGGAGGAGGTGAGCTGTGATATCACCTATTGTGAATGGTGGATCCTGTGTTATCTACTGTATATAGAGGTGTTATCAGTCATTGTACAGGAGGAGGAGGTGAGCTGTGATATCACCTATTGTGAATGGTGAATCCTGTGTTATCTACTGTATATAGAGGTGTTATCAGTCATTGTACAGGAGGAGGAGGTGAGCTGTGATATCACCTATTGTGAATGGTGGATCCTGTGTTATCTACTGTATATAGAGGTGTTATCAGTCATTGTACAGGAGGAGGTGAGCTGTGATATCACCTATTGTGACTGGTGGATCCTGTGTTATCTACTGTATATAGAGGTGTTATCAGTCATTATACAGGAGGAGGTGAGCTGTGATATCACCTATTGTGAATGGTGGATCCTGTGTTATCTACTGTATATAGAGGTGTTATCAGTCATTGTACAGGAAGAGGAGGTGAGCTGTGATATCACCTATTGTGAATGGTGGATCCTGTGTTATCTACTGTATATAGAGGTGTTATCAGTCATTGTACAGGAGGAGAAGGTGAGCTGTGATATCACCTATTGTGAATGGTGGATCCTGTGTTATCTACTGTATATAGAGGTGTTATCAGTCATTGTACAGGAGGAGGAGGTGAGCTGTGATATCACCTATTGTGAATGGTGGATTCTGTGTTATCTACTGTATATAGAGGTGTTATCAGTCATTGTACAGAAAGAGGAGGTGAGCTGTGATATCACCTATTGTGAATGGTGGATCCTGTGTTATCTACTGTATATAGAGGTGTTATCAGTCATTGTACAGGAGGAGGTGAGCTGTGATATCATCTATTGTGAATGGTGGATCCTGTGTTATCTACTGTATATAGAGGTGTTATCAGTCATTGTACAGGAGGAGGAGGTGAGCTGTGACATCACCTATTGTGAATGGTGGATCCTGTGTTATCTACTGTATATAGAGGTGTTATAAGTCATTGTACAGGAGGAGGTGAGCTGTGATATCACCTATTGTGAATGGTGGATCCTGTGTTATTTACTGAATATAGAGGTGTTATTAGTCAATGTACAGGAGGAGGTGAGCTGTGATATCCCCTATTGTGAATGGTGGATCCTGTGTTATCTACTGTATATAGAGGTGTTATCAGTCATTGTACAGGAGGAGGGGGTGAGCTGTGATATCACCTATTGTGAATGGTGGATCCTGTGTTATCTACAGTATATAGAGGTGTTATCAGTCATTGTACAGGAGGAGATGAGCTGTGATATCATCTATTGTGAATGGAGGATCCTGTGTTATCTACTGTATATAGAGGTGTTATCAGTCATTGTACAGGAGGAGGAGGTGAGCTGTGATATCATCTATTGTGAATGGAGGATCCTGTGTTATCTACTGTATATAGAGGTGTTATCAGTCATTGTACAGGAGGAGGTGAGCTGTGATATCACCTATTGTGAATGATGGATCCTGTGTTATCTACTGTATATAGAGGTGTTATCAGTCATTGTACAGGAGGAGGTGAGCTGTGATATCACCTATTGTGAATGGTGGATCCTGTGTTATCTACTGTATATAGAGGTGTTATCAGTCATTGTACAGGAGGAGATGAGCTGTGATATCAACTATTATGAATGATGGATCCTGTGTTATCTACTATATATAGAGGTGTTATCAGTCATTGCACAGGAGGAGGTGAGCTGTGATATCATCTATTGTGAATGGTGGATTCTGTGTTATCTACTGTGTATAGAGGTGTTATCAGTCATTGTACAGGAGGAGGTGAGCTGTGATATCACCTATTGTGAATGGTGGATCCTGTGTTATCTACTGTATATAAAGGTGTTATCAGTCATTGTACAGGAGGAGGAGGTGAGCTGTGATATCACCTATTGTGAATGGTGGATCCTGTGTTATCTACTGTATATAGAGGTGTTATCAGTCATTGTACAGGAGGAGGAGGTGAGCTGTGATATCACCTATTGTGAATGGTGGATCCTGTGTTATCTACTGTATATAGAGGTGTTATCAGTCATTGTACAGAGAGGAGGTGAGCTGTGATATCACCTATTGTGAATGGTGGATCCTGTGTTATCTACTGTATATAGAGGTGTTATCAGTCATTGTACAGGAGGAGGAGGTGAGCTGTGATATCACCTATTGTGAATGGTGGATCCTGTGTTATCTACTGTATATAGAGGTGTTATCAGTCATTGTACAGGAGGAGGAGGTGAGCTGTGATATCACCTATTGTGAATGGTGGATCCTGTGTTATCTACTGTATATAGAGGTGTTATCAGTCATTGTACAGGAGGAGGAGTGAGCTGTGATATCACCTATTGTGAATGTGGATCCTGTGTTATCTACTGTATATAGAGGTGTTATCAGTCATTGTACAGGAGGAGGAGGTGAGCTGTGATATCACTATTGTGAATGTGGATCCTGTGTTATCTACTGTATATAGAGGTGTTATCAGTCATTGTACAGAGGAGGAGGTGAGCTGTGATCATCACTATTGTGAATGTGGATCCTGTGTTATCTACTGTATATAGAGGTGTTATCAGTCATTGTACAGGAGGAGGAGGTGAGCTGTGAATCACCTATTGTGAATGGTTGGATCCTGTGTTATCTACTGTATATAGAGGTGTTATCAGTCATTGTACAGGAGGAGGAGGTGACTGTGATATCACCTATTGTGAATGGTGGATCCTGTGTTATCTACTGTATATAGAGGTGTTATCAGTCATTGTACAGGAGGAGGAGGTGAGCTGTGATATCACCTATTGGAATGGATGGATCCTGTGTTATCTACTGTATATAGAGGTGTTATCAGTCATTGTACAGGAGGAGGAGGTGAGCTGTGATATCACTATTGTGAATGTGGTGAATGTGGATCCTGTGTTATCTACTGTATATAGAGGTGTTTATCAGTCATTGTACAGAGGAGGAGGTGAGCTGTGATATCACTATTGTGAATGGTGGATCCTGTGTTATCTACTGTATATAGAGGTGTTATCAGTCATTGTACAGAGGAGGAGGTGAGCTGTGATATCACCTATTGTGAATGTGGATCCTGTGTTATCTACTGTATATAGAGGTGTTATCAGTCATTGTACAGGAGGAGGAGGTGACTGTGATATCACCTATTGTGAATGGTGGATCCTGTGTTATCTACTGTATATAGAGGTGTTATCAGTCATTGTACAGGAGGAGGAGGTGAGCTGTGATATCACTATTGTGAATGTGGATCCTGTGTTATCTACTGTATATAGAGGTGTTATCAGTCATTGTACAGGAGGAGGAGGTGAGCTGTGATATCACCTATTGTGAATGGTTGGATCCTGTGTTATCTACTGTATATAGAGGTGTTATCAGTCATTGTACAGGAGGAGGAGGTGAGCTGTGATATCACCTATTGTGAATGGTGGATCCTGTGTTATCTACTGTATATAGAGGTGTTATCAGTCATTGTACAGAGGAGGAGGTGAGCTGTGATATCACCTATTGTGAATGGTGGATCCTGTGTTATCTACTGTATATAGAGGTGTTATCAGTCATTGTACAGGAGGAGGAGGTGAGCTGTGATATCACTTATGTGAATGTGGATCCTGTGTTATCTACTGTATATAGAGGTGTTATCAGTCATTGTACAGGAGGAGGAGGTGAGCTGTGATATCACCTATTGTGAATGGTGGATCCTGTGTTATCTACTGTATATAGAGGTGTTATCAGTCATTGTACAGGGGAGGAGGTGAGCTGTGATATCACCTATGTGAATGGTGGATCCTGTGTTATCTACTGTATATAGAGGTGTTATCAGTCATTGTACAGGAGGAGGAGTGACTGTGATATCACCTATTGTGAATGGTGGATCCTGTGTTATCTACTGTATATAGAGGTGTTATCAGTCATTGTACAGGAGGAGGAGGTGAGCTGTGATATCACCTATTGTGAATGTGGATCCTGTGTTATCTACTGTATATAGAGGTGTTATCAGTCATTGTACAGGAGGAGGAGGTGATCTGTGATATCACCTATTGTGAATGGTGGATCCTGTGTTATCTACTGTATATAGAGGTGTTATCAGTCATTGTACAGGAGGAGGTGAGCTGTGATATCACCTATTGTGAATGGTGGATCCTGTGTTATCTACTGTATATAGAGGTGTTATCAGTCATTGTACAGGAGGAGGTGAGCTGTGATATCACCTATTGTGAATGTTGGATCCTGTGTTATCTACTGTATATTGTTTTATCAATATCTTATAATCCTCCTTGTGATGATATTGAGAAAACAGTGATCAAAAAAAGGAAGTATCATCATTTTAAAGTGCTTCAATGACCATACTGAAAATTGCAAGATTTTATTTCCAGAATTTTTTTGTGGCAAATATTAAAATAATAATAAAAAATTGTAAATATTTTTAATAAAAAACCCACTGAAATTTAAATCAACACTCTACTACTACTACTACTAATAATAATAATAATAATAATTATTATTATTATTATTAAGTCTACAATTAAAAGGACACTGAGTGAACTAATCAGGGACTGCTGTAAAATATAATCTTATTACAATGCATTAAAATTTATATGTAAAAGTCTCAGGAGGGCGGGGCACAATGATATTATTTTTTTTAAATAGATCTAGTAACTTCTGGAGAATCTGAAGCTCAAGTATTAGTAAGGGTGCTTTCACATTGCGTTTTTATGGGATCAACGGACAGCCACAGGTCCGATTTAGCCCCCATGTGTCCCTATGGGCATCAGATCACATCAGATTTGGCCTTATTGCCATCCGATTTGTGTCAGATCTGATTCTGTCCGAATTTTTGCTGTACCCAGGATTGGAGACTACTCCGATTTTGGGCACAGCGGACCAAATCGGACACCATCAGATCCAACATGATCCGAGGTCATTAACATGGGGGCCTATGAGCTTGGGTCCGAGGAAACAGCTTATGACAACTTGGACCCGATTTTAGTGTACTGAGCATGCTCAGTACACTAAAACCACTCTGTTACCCTTTAATTTCACTTCTGCTATGTATATATATATATATATATGTATATATAAATCAAGGAAAACAGGCAGCACTCCAGTTCAAGTGAATAAAGGGTCTGTTTTTTATTCAGAGCCCATGTGGCACGACGTTTCGGTGCACTAGGCACCTTTCTCAAGTATATATATATACATTCCAGAAGCGAAATTAAGCCAAAGCAAGGGTTAAAAATAAAAAAACTCTATTCTCATTTTACAGCGATCCCCCGACGCCTCCAGCAAGCTCCGGGGGACCGGACCTGCCGTTACGTCACAACCCGATCAGCTGATTGGGTCACATGACCAGTTACCGCGGTAACTGTGGTCATGTGGCCCGATGACATTGCCGAGTTGTGACGTAATGGCAGGTCCGGTAGTAACCCGCAGCTTGCTGGAGGCATCGGGGGATCGTTGGAAAGATGAGAATACATATGTTTTATTTTTAACCCTTACTTTTACTTAAAGTGAAAGTGCCCCGCTGCCTCCTCAGCTGTTTTTTCTGTGTCCCGACCCCTGATAATCACGGAAGAGCAGCTGGAGGTCACCTCCTGTGGTGTCCTTTCCTGTCCGTGGCGTCTTGCAAAAAGTAGGATCCCACAGACAGGAATAAAACGCTATGTGAAGTTTTCTGGCTTTATTGTTCAACTGTCTTATAAGATAAGTCAGGAATTTATGGGCTTGTGAAGAAACTCACAGTGTAAACTGGCCTTTTACAATGAACATAGATAAGACTAATCCTGATAAGAGATGAGTGATCCTTTTGAAGTTTGGGTTCGATGTGCTGAACAGGTATAGAATAGATCAGCGAACAATTAGCCGAACTTCTGAATCCCATTCAAATCAAAAGCAAAATCAAGGGCCTAGAAAAACACCTTCAAAGGCACCCAAAAGCTGCCAAACACAGCTCAAACTATTTTACAATGGAGCCCCGCTGTTTGGGCACAGACATTATCTTCTTACACTATTATTTAGCAAGTTTTAGTGCTGCTGACACACTCAGCATGCTTCCAGGCTCTCCAATGAACCTCAGACATCTTCATGATTTCCTTGAGGTTGTCTCAGGTTACACAGCGGGTATCACGCAGCAGGGAATACCGCTGTGTGACCTGAGATAACCTTAGTGGTGTCAGTTCTCATAACACTAGCTGTCTCAAGAGAGCTATCATAGCAGATATATCTAGCCGGTATTGTTAGGCAGCACGTGTGAGCAGTGATTACGTCAGGGAGTTCATTGCAGTTAAAACTTGCGGGATAGCCCCGGTGTGACCACTCAAGGCTGCACTACAGTAATGTTTGTGATGGCATCACTTGTCCCACTCTCCCAGGTGTGCATGCCTGCTCTCACAGCATATAGGGGATGCTTTTTTTTACTTTCATTTTCTGAGATAGGCTAGGGTCACATTCGAAGGCTCATTGCGATTACCGCATCCAGATCCGGATGCGGTAATCGCATGAGCCTTCAGATACATTTTGTGTTCAAAATGTGTCTTTAAACCCGGATCCGGTAACCGAATTGCTCATAATGCTGCCGCAGGGATGAACAAAGGGTTAATGTTAATAATAGATGTGGGCACCATGTCTCCAGGGAGTGCCCACCCTCCCTAGAGACATGGTGACCATATGGGGAGACATATATAGGGTTAATTAGATGTATGGTATTCCACCAGCCCAGAGGGCACTTGCCCCTTGCCACCTAAGCCTATGGAGCTCGGATAAAGGATAAAGCAGGATCATTTCCTGGACCCTGTTTTAGTGTACTGAGCATGCTCAGTACACATTCACTGCTCTGTTCAATGTAATTTTACTTTAGCAGTGTATCTACATACACTGCTAAAGTGAAATAAAAGAAATCAATGTGTTAAAAATAAAAATAAATGCTCACCCCTCCGCCGAGTGTCCCGCGATGCCAGGCGTCAACGTCCAATGGCTGCAGGACCTGAATCAGCTGACCGGCGGCAACCAATCAGCTGATGGGTCACATGACAGCATCATCTGAGCAGTTTAAATCGCCTGCACGCCGATCGAGACACTCGGCGGGGAGGTGAGAATTTTTTATTTATTTTTAACACATTGCTTTCGCTTTTGCGGGTTATGGCATGAGCGAGGTGTAGCCAGTGAGCTGATAAGATAAGGAGCATTGGTAGATGATTAATTATTCCATTAGCGTGTTTACTAAGGTGTAATACATTTGTTACCGGATAAGAAGCTTGAAATGTTGATAAGTAGGAAAATCTGTCCAGAGACTTATCCCAGAACTGAGAAATATTACAGCTCAAAGCGCATAGATTGAGTCTGTCGGTGTGGGCATTCAGCAATGGAAAGGGTGAAAAAGCGATACAGCCCATGGGATAGATATGGTACACTTGTAATATGGCACTGGGATACTGGGAATATGGCACTCTTTTTGTCAGATGTGGTATTTCATGTACCAATTTTGCTCTAGTAGATGTACACTTGGTATCGCTGCTGCTCCCAGCAATTGTGTTGCTCAGGGACAATGGGACGCCGAATCCCCTTGTGTTAGCTGTTGCCAGCAGATACAGGATGCTCTATCTACCGGGACAGTCAGATGGTGAGAGATTCCTTCCATGTCCCTCTCCTCCTCTGCTTCTTTGGTTCTGTGGATAGAGGCAGGGGCGTAACTACACCAGGTGCAGGGGTTGCAATCACACCCGGGCCCTGGATCCTAGGGGGCCCCAAAAGTCCCTTTGGCCTATAGAAAAGACCAATTTTATTAAAGATTTGCAATAATTGGGGGCCCCGTTGGAACTTTTCCATCAGGGCCCGTGAGCTTCAAGTTACACCACTGGACAGAGGGTAGAGAGTGGTGGAGAGTTTTAAACCTGACACTTCCTCTCCTTAGTTGCTGATTAATTCAGATGCATTGGGCGGTGAGGTCAGGGCTTCAGTGCTTTGGAGGTTTGTTTGCCTTTGTCTTGGTCTTAGGGGTACTTCACACACTGCAACATCGCTAGCGATGTCGCTGCAACGTCACAGGTTTTCTGACGTAACAGTGACCCCTCCAGCGATGTTGCAGTGTGTAACACTCACCTGCGACCTGGCCCCTGCTGTGAGGACACTGGTCACTGCACGTCACTCAGGACCATTTTTTGGTCCTTGGTCTCCCGCTCTTCAGCACGCATCTGCATGTGTGACCGCGAGAGACCAGCGATCCAGCGACCTCACAGGCTGGTAACTATGATAAACACCGGGTAACTAAGCAGCGCTTGCTGCCTAGATATCCCGGTGTTTATCATGGTTACCAGTGATCTCACGGCTGCAGAGTCGCTGGTGAGTTGCTGGTGAGTCTGTCTGTTTGACAGCTCACCAGCGACTCCAGAGAGACTTTCCAGCGATCCCGGCCAGGTCGGATCACTGGTGGGATCGCTGGAAAGTTTCTGTGTGTAACTGGGCCTTTAGTTGAGCATTGCTTTTTCTTAGGCTAGGGTCACACTTGGGAGCCTGCATCCAGTAACTGGATGCATTACTGGATCCAGTTTTTCCCCTTGTCTGTTTGGAGGCATTTTTACCGGATCAGGTACCTAATCAGGTACCTGATGGTACCTGTATGTACCATCAGGTACTGGATCAGGTTCTCATAGGGTCCCATGTTGAAAACTGATCAGGTTTTGCTAAAAGGCCATAAAATGTTGCAGACCCTATTAAAACCTGACTCCTCAAAAACTGGATCCAGTAGACAGATTGCACTTTGGCCAACAATTGTTAACATTGAAGTCTATGGGTCAGGTACCTGATCAGGTTTTCCGGACCAGTAACTGGATCCAGTAACTGGATTGTAAATGCAAGTGTGACCCTAGCCTTAGTTTTTTGTTTGCATAGTGTTGTGCTTTTGTTGTGTTTCACCTAAGTGCTGCTTTGTGTCACTAGCCATGCCAAGAAGTGTGTAAAGAGCATCCCAGGATGCGTATCAGTCTGAAGGCAAATTCTAATAGTGACCGACATGCTGCACTTGCTGGAAGCAGATGGTCAATCCACTATCACCCAGTGTTACACTTATACCCCGGCACGTTACATGACGGTGAGGGTTTTGGCTGGGGATATGTGGACTTGTGCTATGGGGGTGGTATGCCCTTGCAGGTCGCATGATGCCAGTGACTTTGGCTGGCTAGGACCAAATGTTTAACAATTCAATGAGAGATACCGCTGTCCAAAAGTAAATTTTTTATTGAATGAAAATTTGGGAGGGGTTATGTACATTATATAGCAGGTGCAAAGCTTCATAAACGTTTCCTTAACAGCACGGAGCATATTCATACACAGCCTGTTTACATCTTCATACACAATCACTAAACTTCTTCGAATTTACTTGTCTTTACTTCAGCTAATCTTGGCTCCTTCTCGATAACCCCTCTCAGCACTACAGTCCAGTTAGTGAGTGTACTATTCTCAACCCACAGTTTGGCATCTTCTTCCTTTTAATGTAATTAGTTTAACAATATGGCCTATACATAGCTTCTCTACTTGTGACATTTTGGACCTCCTGCCCGGGGCATTCTCTTCATCTCACATCATATGTTCGCGTCTTTGATAGAAGTAGTGGCACTCACCGTCCAGGGTTAAAACATCAATCTTTATTCTGCAGTGGTCATCAGGCTTACAGCACGGGAGTTGGTGGGGGAGATGATGGGGTCTCCAAAAATGATGGCCATTTCACGCCGCCTAGTGGTGCTTCCATGGGTTTCAATTCATCCATGGAAGCGCCACTAAGCGGCGTGAAACGGCCATCATTTTAGATCCCCCATCCTCTCCATAGTAAACCACTGTGTTGTAAGCCTGATGACCACTGCTGAATAAAGATTGATGTTTAAACCCCTAGACGGTGAGTGCTACTACTTCTCTCAAAGATGCGATACCGGAAGTGATGTTCTAGGCCAGAAGTGTGCACCAGTGAGACCAGACAGTGTCAGCGTGGATTCGGCCAGCATGTTCCTGCGCTCTCCCTGATGGACCCTGCTGAATGTAAAGAGTTGAACGACCCCCGGTGGTGATGGGCAGCTAATAAACTGTGAGTTTTCACATCATCTTTTCTTTCAGTCACTCCCAAAGAATACACACTCACCCAAGAAATATTCTTAAGCCTGAAATCCAGTCTTTAACCCGTTAGCTCCCAAGTGAAAGCAAATTTTTCTCAAAAGAAGGATAAGAACAGTAGTTCCATGAAAAATTCTTTATTTTAATCCATAAAATTCTTGGTCATAAGTGGGGTACAGTTGTTAACGCAAATTAACCTACAAGTCTTAAGGTACCGTTACACGCTTCAATGTTGTAACAATCTCACTAGCGATCTCGGGGACGTGCGGTCATTAGGAGATCGTTTTGACATCGTTGGTGAGATGTCACACATCTAGATATCGTGGATGGCGCACCAACGATGTAGCGAGCAGCTATCATTCGCACAACCCAGCGAACGATACTTGTTCACTGATGTGAATGGGCGAAGTCGTGAACGAGATCGTTATCGCGGTGTCACACTGACCAATGCAGCAGGTTGGCTGATCGTGGATCGTCTGATTTGAGAACATGTTCTCAAATCTGCGATCACCAATCCAACGATTTATCGGTAACCATATCGTCACACGCAACGAGGTAGTAATAATGTCACTTGAACGACTCCAAACCCGTAATGTTTAAGCGATATCGTTCACGATCTCGTACCGTGTAATGGTACCTTTAGTCAAACTAAACATTTCATTTCCCCAACTATATTTAAAAACCTTACAAAAATCCACCCCCTTTGACATCTTATCATTAACATAATAACTATCATCATACATGGATCAGTATTAAATTCAAATAACGTGGGCGTTTCTCATATGCAAAGTACAAACATTTACATATATTTTAATAAATAAACATAAGGTCATTCCAAAAGTTACGGATAGAAGAAGTGATTTTGTCACATTCTAGAATTCAAAAATCCTCTCTCTGAGGTACAGAAGACAAAAGGGAACAGAGGGGCGCTCCTAGGATGATACCCGGTGGTAAAGTGGAGAATGTGTTTAGAGGAGGATACACTAACTTTATTGGGTTTTGCAGTCCCTGCACAACTGCAGTATGTGGCTTGTGGCATCTAACGAGCACCAGAAAACACTCGCACTTCCGGGTTTAGTGGTAGGTCGGTCATGTGACGGTGATGTAACCGCAGGTCCATCAGTCAAAGGCCCTGTCTTGCCGTAGTTTGGTAAACATTTCCCTGCACCACTACACACTTCACTCTCAAGCAGGGACAATCGATAGGTATAGAAAAAGCAAAGAGTTCGTGTCGGGCGCTTGGAAAGGAAGCTAGGGACCTGGCAACCAATCCTAGCACCCGACACCAACTCTCTGCTTTCTCTATATCTCTCTGAGTTATAAGCTCGGGGCCGTATTGCTAGGCATCCTATCCCAGAACCCACCTCCAATCACTCTGTCCTTTAATCAATTCTCTGTCCTTGGTCCTCTTTTCTCTGGATCACTCTATCCACCGCCCCTGTCTTCTTTCACATCTAGTACACCCACTGATCACTAGTCAGGCCTTAGGTCTGCTCTCACTGCAGGCTGGGCCCTATCTCACTTCCTGACAGGAAACTGTCTCTATCCCTTCACTCTAGCCGCTCCCACTCTGGAATCCTCCCAACATTAACTCAAACTCTCCCTACTGTCAGGACAAATACACTCCATCATTAATAACACATGTTACAATGCACATTACACATCATAACAGCATTCGTGTCTTCACGGGGGAACGTGGGCAGTATGTCCACTCCTTACACACTCACACATCTTCTTATCGCTAATATACCAGTTTAGCATTTCCTAATGTCTATAAAATGAGCATTTATTGAACTTCATTTTTGTAAAGAGTGCAACCCATGGTGTAGCTATACCCAGACTAGTCCCTATTGAAGCCTGGGTTCCATGTAATACAAAATAGTAGATAGAAAGATCTTTCATACATAGAATATCCACTATATGTATCTGTTTATATTGGCGCTGGCCTGGGAAGCAATGAACCTAATTTGAAACTTACGAATGAGTTATGGTTACTAAAATTTTTGGGAGGACCCCACCAAAAGTGATGACCAAGGGTCAAGCAGAGCCTTAAATTATCAATAGAAGCAGTTTTGCAAAACAAGAGTATTGCTTTAATAGATGCAGCAGGCATGTTATTTCCATGTTTGAATGTTTTGTAGACAAGATTCAATAAGAAAAGAACAATATAAAAACTATTCTATACTGTGCACGTTACATCCCCTTTGGTCTCGTTCATCCAAGGATCTCTGATAACCGTTAAAACAACTTCAGCAGCAGGAGACACACGATGGCCGGAGTCAGGAGGATTTTATGGACACTTGTGCCACCATTGGTGCAGATAGTCTTCACGTCGACTTTTGTACCTCCAGTAGATTGAGAATGGCTGCCAAGATCACAGAAGGATTTCGTTGCGCAACCCCTCAAGGCTGTTGCGACTGATTGTGATCCTGAAAAGATTCACATTTAATCCAATGTCAATCATCAAATAAAACATGGAGTGATCTTAAACTTGGCCTCATTGACAGTAAGAACCATTTACACCCTAAGGCTGGAGACACACTGAGCGAGACACGTGTGAGATACTCGCATCAGTCTTACATGACTTACTCAGAACGGCGTCAGCTCTCTATAAGGGAGCGTGTCAGCTGCTTGTGATTCTGTGCAGCTGACACGCAACTGTCCAGAGAGGCGGCATTCTTTCCGAGTAAGTCATGCAAGACTCATATGAGTAATATAGTCAGTGAACCGGGCACTATGAGACCTTAGGGGTTAACTTGCTAGTTGCTGATATGCAGTCAAGCAGCATACGGGTGCACCAGGGTGTGCTCACTTCAAGGAACAAAATCCAACAACATGAAATTACAACAAATTGAATAAAGGCACTCACCCTTGGTGCTAATAAATCACTTGGAAGGACCAGTTGAATGCCTGCCAGCACAAAAGAGGACTTGTTGTCCTCTGTTTACCACCCCCCTCCCTGCACCATCTGCTAATGGAACCATAATTGCAGCAATAAAAGTGATTTATCACCACCATCCGGGTGAGTGCCCTTTATTCAATTCATTTTACACTCATACGAGTATCTTGCATGCATCTTGCTCAGTGTGCCTTCACCCTTGGCCTCATTGACCGTAAGAGACACACTGAGCGAGACGCATGTGAGATACTTGCATCATTTTTACATGACTCACTCAGAACGGCCGTTGGCTCTCTATACGGGAGTGTGTCAGCTGCCTATGTTTCTATGCAGCTGACACGCTCCCATCCAGAGAGGAGGCATCTTGGAATAAAGGATCCCGGAGTGCCGCTGTTTTCTTCTTAAGTTCTTAATTGATCCTTGCATCTACACCTGAGCAACTCAGATCCATGAACACCTCTGCACACAGGACTTCAATGCAACAAGGTCAGTGCCTGGTTTCTTTTCTCAACTAAGTGTTTCATGCAAGACTCATATGAGTATCTCGCATGGCCGATGCCATTTTCTCGAATTCAAGACCCATTAAACTCATTAAAAACACAACAAAATCCCACTCGGGGGTAGCAGTCCCAGACGCGTTTTGGGGTCACCCCCTTAATCGTTGGTGTGTATAATTGCAAATGAAACCTTTAACCACTACACCGCCATGTAGGACCGTATTAATGGACCACATGCCATTTCCCAGACTTGTACATAACCACCACACATGTTGTTTATATGACTACGTGTGTGGTGTGCAACAAATATTCTATAGGATGCACCACTCGCACTTTGAAACAGAGACTGTCTGGGCATATTTTCGTGGCAAATCCCAATTCCAACACTCCACGTATGAGTATGTCTGATTCATCTAGACACTTTAGGGATTTACATACTGGGGATTTATCTGCATTAAAAGGGAAAAGAATCGAAAAGGTATTCCATCCACATAGGGGTGGTGACTGGGAAAGATCATTACGTAACAGAGGAACATACTGGATACTGGAGCTAGATGCAAGAAATCCGCATGGACTGAATTTCAGAACTGATATGTTATATTTTTATTGATATATATGTGAATGCTTATATGTAATGTTGCACACATTTATGAACATATGTATAATTTTTTCTTGGTTTTCATATGACATGTCAAGTAGTATGATTTGCTGCAGTTGTTTTGCACTGTTACGTTTAAGTCTGGGAAAATACTATGTGGTCCATTAATACAATCCTGCATGGTGGTCCATTAATACAATCCTGCATGGTGGTCCATTAATACAATCCTGCATGGTTTAACTTGAAATTATACGCAGGTGCTGACTTTAGATGGGTATATGTAGTTTGTAATTTGTATTATACACACCAACGATTCCGGGGGTGACCCCAAAATGCATCTGGTGCTGCTATCCCCGAGTGGGATTTGTGATGTTTTTAATGGGTTTGCACCAATAAAGAAGAACCTTGAATTCGAGAAAGTGACATCGGCATCACATTTTATTCAATAAATAAAAATGTAAATGATTGTTACGTCTTAAGGCCGTAGACACACTGAGCGAGACGCGTGCGAGATATGCACAGCACATAATTCTGGGACACCTGGTACTGACTATAACAGAAATCTTATCTGGAGCCTCAACAGTCTGCATTTTGGTTATTTTTAGAGTAAATTATTCTTTGGTACCTGTTATTTTTGTTGTTTGGAGAACGCACATTTTCTCATTCCCAGTGCAGTGAATTGTGTCCGATGTGTAACAATAGTCGGAGGTAGCAGATAGGCAGGATCGGCAGATGACTCCATTTTTGGTAGAGTTCGCTTTCGGAACTAAAGCCAAAGAGGAGAAAGAGAAATGTAAAAACAAAGAAAACTCATTATAAACAGCCATTAACCAGGATGCAGCAGGTGACGGTGACGGTGGGGGCAAAACAGGTGCAAAACACCGATGAGTCACTCTCCGCCTAAGATATCATGGAGGGGGTGTGGTTTCTCATATTATCTATGCACACGAATGAGGTTTTTCTAGGGCGCTAGTCACACAGATAAGTGTGACGCACAGTGTTTGGCTTTCAGCCTATTAGTTACGCCCGTATTATGACAGGGGTTGGGCTGCCCAGCATTATATAAATGCACCCCACAGGCCTGACTGCATCCTGCAATAAAATGTGCAATAACAAAAGATGACAAAGGTTATGAAATCATAATAAATGTATTGCCCAAAATATGCCAGATCGTAACCCAATGTCAAGAGTCCCCGCGCTTACGAGTCCCTACACTTCATTCCTAAACAAGTTTAAAGAAAGGGACATAAAAAGTTCTAGTGAGTTTTTATTTATTTTTTGTCTTTTTATGTGAATTTTTTTTTAAAAGTAAAACCATATCTTGCTTCCAGCATTTTTTACATTGTAACATTCCTCATGTTTGAAGCTAAGAACTTTCATCGTTCATTCCGCCTTCCTTATTTGCTGAAATGTTTATCCTTCTGCCAAAGTCTACAGCATTCGAGGGGTTATCTGAGATTTTTTATAAAACAAATAATGTATCCAAGCACTAACAGGCAGGTAGCTGCCACCTTCCTGCCTGTTGTGTCCAGTAGCGTTCACCGGTGTTCACCCCAGGCACAGACCACTCCTGTCGGGGACGGCATGGGGGAGTAAACAGAGCGGTAGCTTCTCTTCTACTCTGCTCTGTGGAAGGGGCAGGACGGCTGATCTCATGCTCATTAATGGCCCGCTCCCCGCTACCTGATTGGTGGAGCCAGCTGTCAATCAGAGTGACATTAATCAGCTATGAGGGAAGAAGCCACCCCTCTATAGACGTGACGTCAGCGGAAACTGCTAAATTGTCAACTAGAGAGGTCTAAGACCAATCTGTGCTGGCGGTGAACGGCACCAGACACAACTGGCAAGGAGGTGTAAGCTCCCTGCCTGTTAGTGCTTAGGCACAATCTTTTTTATTGCTAAATCCGAATTACTGCTTGAACAATCACAATCATTTGATTTTGCTCAGAGTCAGTGATAGCCTTCTCTTCAGACTGAAATTTGTAAGCTTCCATTCACTACACAGACACTAGTCATCCTCCCGAAAGAGATATGACTTGTCATAAGAGCATATTGCTCTAAGATCTTAGCTAAAGAGGAACCACCTGCATGACAAATATTTGCTATCAGGGCAAAAACAGTGGGTGAAATAAGTATTGAACACGTCACCAGTTTTCTAAGTAAATACTATTCTAAGGTTAGGGTCACACTTGATGTCACCATGATGCCCGGGGAGGGGGGAGTCATGCTAAAAACTTAGAGTTTTGCAGCATAAACGCGGGGCTACCACCATGGTTGCCCCACGTTTACACTGCCCATACTCACATATGGAGGCTGCGCCCCTAACTTGATGTTAATGCTGGGATCTGCTGCAAATCTCGCAGTATTTCCAAATGCGAGCAAAGAGCGTCTTTGCATTCTGTACAGAGGACACAATGCAGTCAGGGGGGGAATGTCCTCCATTCACCAAACCCAGACTCCTCCATCAGACACAGATAGAGAAGTGTGATCCATAACTGCACAGAACATGTCACATTCAGAGTCCAGTGCTCACAGCTCCACATGGTACCATCAAGCACTCGGCATTGTGCTTGGTGATGTATGGCAGCAGCTGCTCCGCATTGTACTTGGTGATGTACGACTGCAGCTGCTCAATCTTGAAGCTCCAGGCCGGCCCAGTATTTGTGCTGATGTAACCAGATGAGGTCTGGACTCTGCAGTTATGGAGTCAGTAGAGTCATGGCAACTTTTCTGCCCTCTGCTCTGATGCAAATGCTCCAATGGGGCCCCCAATAATTGCAAATCTTTAATAGCATTAGTCTTTTTCTATAGACCAAAGGGACTTTCCGGGCCCCCCTAGGCTCCAGGGCCCGGGTGCCATTGCTTCCTCAGAACTTATTGTAGTTATGCCCTTGTCTATAGGCACTATTTCTTATCTAAATTACAGGAACACACAGTGGAGAATACAAAAGCGCAAAATAGGGTCTAATCTTTATGATATACTATATATAAAGCAGATGGCGCTACTCACCTGGGGTGGGTGTGTGACACACATCCAGTTTGCATTGCATGTAACAGCTGGTGCAGGAGCCACAAACCACGTGCGACAAAGAGTTAAAATCAGTGGATATATATGGGTAGGGTCACATTGAAAACCTAAATTGCATTCACCGCATCCGGATCCGGATGCGGTGAACGCAATGGCGGGCACACACATTTTTTCTCAAAAATGTGTGCAGAATACCGCACTGCGTTCACCGGATGGCTCAGGATGTGTAATCCTGAGCCATCCGGTAACTGCAGAGTTTGTGGTTCCCGATCGGCAAAGTTAATAAAGATTTAATGTGAGTACCGAAATGACTGTTAGAGGTCTGTAGGGGGCTTAGACCCCCCTACAGACCGGGCGGCCACTTCTATAGTGTGTTCTTCTATAATTTTACCTATGGCACGGGCTGATCTGAGCTCCGTGCATGTGATCCAAATATCCCCCCTCCCCCTATCACTATACTGGGGTGCATAGACCCCTGTATTACAAATAAGCTGTATTGATGTGTAGTATCGGTTAAATATGTACATATGCATTGTAAGTATATACTTACAATCTTTCGTAGGCAGAGTGAAGGAAATCCATGGGCGGGGCTGTGTGCAGCAGCCTCCGCCCGCTCCTTCTTGATGCCCGCCCCCTCTGGCCGTAAATCCAGTCTTGTGAGGGCGGGCACGTCGTTAAAGGGGCGTGGCTAACTATGTGCACACAGCCCCGCCCATGGATTTCCTTCACTCTGCCTACGAAAGATTGTAAGTATATACTTACAATGCATATGTACATATTTAACCGATACTACACATCAATACAGCTTATTTGTAATACAGGGGTCTATGCACCCCAGTATAGTGATAGGGGGAGGGGGGATATTTGGATCACATGCACGGAGCTCAGATCAGCCCGTGCCATAGGTAAAATTATAGAAGAACACACTATAGAAGTGGCCGCCCGGTCTGTAGGGGGGTCTAAGCCCCCCTACAGACCTCTAACAGTCATTTCGGTACTCACATTAAATCTTTATTAACTTGCCGATCGGGAACCACAAACTCTGCAGTTACCGATGGCTCAGGATTACACATCCTGAGCCATCCGGTGAACGCAGTGCGGTCCCGGTAAACGCTGCGAAAACTGCTGCCTGCATGATTTTAAACGCAGGCAGCAGTGCCGGATCCGGCCACCGGATGGCTTGTGAAGCCATCCGGTGTTTTGCATAGGCTTCTATCAGGAGCCTTTCCTGGTCCGGTTTTGAGCTTTTTTAAAGCTCAAAACCGATCAGGATTTTAAACAAAAAACGCCGATGTGACCCTGGCCTTATGTGAACGATCTGCGCTGCCGCGAGATGAAGAGGACCACAAAGGTATATCAGGAGCGGTGGCTTTATTTAACGCGTTTCGGAGCTGTATCCATGCTCCTTCCTCAGGAAACCAACTGAATTCAGTTGGTTTCCTGAGGAAGGGGCATGGATATAGATCCGAAATGTGTTAAATAAAGCCACCGCTCCTGATATACCTTTGTGGTCCTCTTCATCTCACGGCAGCGCAGATCGTTCACATATATATCCACTGGTTTTAACAGTTTATCTAAGTTACAGGTTAGGATGAGCGAGTATACTCGCTACTATTCGGTATTTGCCGAATAGTAGCGGTATTCGGGCCACTCGCTACTCTCCGAGTACTTATGTGTACTCGGGAGTAGCGAGTAGTCCTAATACTTTCACAGTATATCTATAGATACACTGCGAAAGTAGCCTAAAAGTGATTATAAGTGGTTAAAAAAAAATAAAATTACATACTCACCTGTCAGACGCCTGCACCGGGATCGGCAGAGAAGCCATCCTATCGCTGGGCAAGGACCTGTGACTACCAGCCAATCAGATGGCCGGGTAGCGATCTGGCCAATCAGATGGCGCCACGTCACAACCACATGATCGCTAGTGGCCACCTGATTGGCCAATCTGCAAGGTCCTAGATGTAGTATCAGGACCTTGCAAACTGGCCAATCAGGTGGCGCTAGCGATGACGTAGTTGTGACGTGGCGCCATCTGATTGGCCAGATCGCTACCGGCCATCTGATTGGCTGGTAGTGAAAAGTCCTTGTCCAGTGATCGGATGGCTTCTCTGGCGGTCCCGATGCAGGCGTCGGACAGGTGAGTATGTAAGTTTATTATTTTTTAACAACTTTTACTCACTTTTAGGCTACTTTCGCAGTGTATCTATAGATAGATATAGATATTGGGCAGCACGGTGGCTCAAGTGGTTAGCACTGCAGCCTTTGCAGCGCTGGGGTCTTGAGGTCCTGGGTTCAATTCCCAGTTTGTATGTTCTCCCTGTGTTTGCGTGGGTTTCCTCCAGGCATTCCAGTTTCCTCCCACGTTGTAAAGACATACTGATAGGATGTTTAGATTGTGATCTCCAAGAGAGACAGCATTACTGATGTATGTAAAGTGCTATGGAATTAATAACGCTATATAAATGAATAAATATTATATTATTATACACTGCGAAAGTATTCGTACTCACTATACTCGCAACGAGTAGCGAGTACCACTACCTACTCGTTGCGAGTATACCGAGCACGAATTTTAAGGTACTCGCTCATCCCTATTACAGGTACAAGTAGATAAAAGGTAGAAATGAATGACTTACATGGAGGAATTTTAGGAGAACAGCTATCGGTTTCGCAACATGAAGTCAGCATCTGGATATTTTCATTCTGTAAGCTTACGCTGCTCGTGACATTACATTGAGATCTCTCAGTGCACATCCTGACCCAAGCCTTTACCGTCACTCCACCTACAAATAAACAGAGCAAATCATTTTATGTCTTACTGAATAAAACCACGCCACAGGTAAACCAATGGATGTCTATAGGATAGGACACGTCCTCCGTAGCAAGAGACTCTCCATTTAGGCCAAAACATGTGGAGCCTAAACAGACAACTCCCCCTATACACCCAACCATCCGCTAATAATTCTGGACTCTCTAAAAGGATTTATGGAAACAGATAATCAAAAGTCATCTACCCCTTTAATGGATTATAAAGTGGCGATAAGAGATGGGAGTGCTACAATTTTTATTAGTCCCTTCCATTTTCACATGACGATGAATGAGCGTGAAAGTTTCCTTTCCAAAGAATTGCTATAGAAGACAGTACTTTGACATTGCATAAAATGATGACTGTGGGACGGGCTAGTGGGCATCTCTTTATCATGGTCCTTTAGAAGGGTGAGAGGAACTTAACAGTACAAACTGCATCACATCATGTTTGGTTTCATCAGAGTAACAAAAAGACAGCTGCACTCTGAAATACCAAGATATGCAAATCTGAATATAAAAGAATCTAGACTAGCATTATAGCTAGGGAGATATATGAAAAAAAGAGACACTTAGCATATGAAGATGGCCATATCCATAACCACCCAGTAGCCACGTTGAGGCGTGTCTCAATCTTCTGTAAGCTAAACATTATATTGTCCAGGGTAAAACATGCACCCAGTAGCCATGTTGAGGCATGTCTCCTTACTGGGTACCTACACTGAGTCAGTATCTCTCTCTGGGTTTAAAAACCTCCATTTGAATGGGCGAGTAGGAACCTGCTAAAAGAGAACAAAATCACCTAAGGCTAATGAGGGAGGGGAGCACAGGCATTAACTTAGTGTAGGTTCACAGAAAGGACACAAACCTCAACCTGGCTACTGGGCAGATGCAATGTTTTACACTGGACTACAGAGCCACCCATTAGCCACGTTGAGGCATGTCTCCTTAGAGGGTACCTACACTGAGTCAATGCCTTTTCACCCCTCCGCCATTAGCCTAAGGTGATTTTGTTCTCTTTTAGCAGGTTCCTACTTGCCCATTGAAATTAAGGTTTTTAAACCCAGAGAAAGGCATTGACTCAGTGTAGGTACACAGTAAGGAGACACACCTCAACGTGGCTGCTGGGCAGATGCAATGTTTTACCCTGGACTATAGAGCCACCTATTAGCCACGTTGAGGCATGTCTCCTTATAGGGTACCTACACTGAGTCAATGCCTTTGCACCCCTCCCCCATTAGCCTAAGGTGATTTTGTTCTCTTTTAGCAGGTTCCTACTTGCCCATTGAAATTAAGGTTTTTAAACCCAGAGAAAGGCATTGACTCCGTGTAGGCACACAGTAAGGAGACACACCTCAACGTGGCTGCTGGGCGGATGCAATGTTTTACCCTGGACTATAGATTGTTTATCTTACAGAGGATTGACTGACCTGATAAAATTGCAACAAAATCTTTGCTAGGACACTGCATAGGTCTTTATACGTTTTCAGTCTCGTAGTCTCGTTTAAAAGAAAATGAGCATTAGTGCAACTCATAAGATATCAATTATACCAACAGGCAGGGAATCTCTCAAGGTACCTTTACACGCCGCAACTACGGTGTAGCAACTGAGAGGCAATCGTGATTTCCGTCACCGTTGCCTTGAAATTGCTACGAAATTGCGGCATGTAATTGGGGAAAGCGATGGTGATTTTCGAAGTTGCTCCCGGTTGCGGTTTCAGAGCATTGTGCAAAAACCAGATGCAACCCTGAAGGTGAATTGCCCTGGTTTTGGCGTGTGAACGGGCGATAGGGATGGAATCTGCGTCTCCTAGTGATTTCCCAGAGGCATGCCACAGCGTGCTGGATACCGCGCCCCATCAGCGATGATTGGTGGGGGCTACTGTGTTACCATTGGCTGTCCCTTCACAGGGCGCCATATTTGAACAGCTGTCCATTCACACTACACAATTGCAATGGCTTCATGTATTAGCCAGCCTTCCTGCGCAGGCTGGCCAATCATAACGCTATTGCGTTGTCTAATCAGCGTGTTTGGGGCGTGGAATACACAAGTCTGTCACGCTTATGTTCTTGCGGCGCTGAATATGTACGCCCACATTCCTTTGGGGATTGCGGCGTATGAAGCGGCGTCAGGAGGCAGCCGGATTTTTCCCGCAGGTTCTGTGGCAACTTCCGCGGAGCCACTTTCCCTTAAGTTGAGGGCGTGTACATGCGGCATCGGCGTTCGGTAGCAACCGTCAAAAACGTGCACGCGCACGTTCAGTCGCCTCCGATCGTCGGTGATAGTTGTGGTGCGTAAAGGTACCTCTAAAAGCATTTTAGAGCAATTCTGATATCAATTTTCAAAGTAAGTACATCAGCCTCATTAATGTTTGCAGTTCATATTGTGAAATGTAATTATATAACTCACCAGTAGTCGTTTCTGTGTACGAAGTGCCACACAATTGACCGGAAGGACACGTTATGCTTTGGCCGGTGCATTCAGTTGCACTTGTTAAAGTCGTACACTGAGTACATTTGAGACCATAACCTAAATCACAAGCAATACATCAGTCAGCACATTGTTCTTCTACAATGTTGTAGTATTTGACTCTATGCTCGGAACTAATTCAAATGTTATAAATAATAATAATAATATTTTTTGGCGCTTGGCTCTGGGCTTTAACCCACAGCATTGATAAAGCACCTGCTCCTTCGGTCTACCAGTAACAATTCAAATTCTGGCAAATACAACTGTGGATCCTGGAGAGCAGACAGAAAGGGTAAATAACCGCTTCTGCCTTCTCCTTTGCTGGTTCTATAGAGCTTAGTAAACCCTAAGCAGCCAACTGAAACATATTTATTCAATAAATAGAACAGATAAACAAAATTCCTGCACATACTATGAACTGACCCGGAGACTTCATTCAGAAAGTTATTTGGTGTGAAATGTAAACAATAAAAAAAATAAATGAAAAAAATAAAATAAAGGAAGAAAATTCTGTATTGAAATGAAAGAAAAATTCTACAAATTTTCCTATAATTTATGTGTGGCCCGAAATACCACTATTAATTATTAATTAATGTCTCGCATAAAAGAAAACCTCTTACAGCCACGACAATAAAATAACTAAGAAATATGGTTGCTAAAAAGAGAGTAGGTAAAAATTAAAGGATCATTCAGAGCTCAAAACATACTGGTTATTATTCTTATTATTATTATAAATAATAATAATAATAATAATAATAATAATTATTATTATTATTATTATTATTATTATTATTATTGTTAATACATATTATTATTATTATTATTATTATTATTATTACTATCATTATTTGCCATATCATTCGCCGATATATCACTCAGTCCTAGATGCTTGGGAAGAGTCCCACTAGTGATTTAATACAAAATCCAGAGTAATGATCTTATTTGCTGTGTGTAATGTAATAATAATAATAATAATAATAAGAGGAAGTAGATGGGGAAGGAGAAGTAATACATTAATATTTAAAAAAAGCAAAGAAGGAATAACAAAAATAACAAGAAGACGAAGAAGAAAAAGAAGATTAAGAAATAAGAAAAAATGTATTACAATATTATGATAAAAAAGATGATATAATAACAATAATAATAATATTTAAAAATGAAAGGAGGAATAATAAAAATAACAAGAAGAAGAAAAATTATAACATGAAGAATAAGAAGAAAGAAGGAGTAATGATAATAATAATAATAATAATAAAAGAAGAAAAAGAAGAGGATGAAGAAGATGAAGGAGTAGAAGAAGAAGGAGAAGAAAAGAAGAAGATGAAGAGGAGAAGAAGGAGAAGAAGATGAAGAAGAATGCAACAATTAAAATAATAGAAAAAATATTGTGTGGGGGAAAAAACAAAATATACATAAACAAAAAATATTCGAGTTTCAAGGTTTTGGGGAAATCTTACTTGTTGCTGCGAGAGTGGAGAGAAGACACACAATTCCAATCAGGGCGTTCATGGTTCTGCCGGGGTGTACGGGTCTTATGTGGGATGGAAACCTCGGGTCAGGTATTTATCCCAAGGGTTTTGGAGGGGTGGGAAGAGGACGGGTCACAGTGATTCCGGGGACTTAATTCCTGCCCACTATCAAGTTGACGTCTTATTAAATTATCGTAGTTATATATTTGCTGACACACCCTAGTTAATAGAAACTGTACGGTTTGGAAAGCCACTGACTTTGAACCCTGGACTTGCCAATTTTTTTTTTATTGCAATAAATATGATGATAAAATGATAAATGAGTAATCTTGCAATTTTTAAACAGGCCACTAGGGCTATTTAATGAAGAACAGAAAAACGGTCTGATAGAGGAGCGCTAAAGGAAGGGGCAAACCAGGAGAGGAACCTGCAGAGCAAAACTATAATTGAAAGATTGACCCCTGTTCTCAGTTTTGGAGACACTCCTGGTTTTTGCACACAAACCGGAAGATACAACTCCAGCTTCCATCCGGTTTGTGTGTCAAAACCAGGAGTGTCTCCAAAACTGAGAACAGGTGTCAGTCTTTCAATTATAGCTTTTCTCTGCAGGTTCCTCCCCTGGTTTGCCCCTTCCTTTAGCGCTCCTCCATCAGTTTTTCTGTTCTTCATTACATCCAATTCCACTTGTGGGAAGATTAGAAGATCGGCAGGAGCTGTTGTGAGGGAAGAGCATTTTGTTAGCTAAAGGACCTTTGGTTCCTGGACAACTGAACGTACCGTGTTTCCCCGAAAAGAAGACACTGTCTTATATTAATTTTTGCTCCGAAAGGTGCACCATGTCTTATTTTTGGGGGGGTGTCTTATATTAGCCAACAAAAAATAGACAGAAAAGCTGCCTCCCATCCCAGTACCGTATCCCACTGCAGCAGCCTCCCATTATCCCAGTACTGTACGGTATCCCACTGCAGCAGCCTCCCATCCCAGTACCGTATCCCACTGCAGCAGTCTCCCATCCCAGTACCGTATCCCACTGCAGCAGCCTCCCATTATCCCAGTACTGTACGGTATCCTGCTGCAACAGCCTACCATTATCCTAGTACCTCACTGTATCCGACTGCAGCAGCCTCCCATCCCAGTACTGTATCCCATTTCAGCCTCCCATGTGTGTACACACACACACAACACACACGCATACACATACACACACACACACACTTTCACTTTCTTACCGTACTTCTTTCTTTTCACTTTCTTTCCTCTGCGGTGCTGCTTTGCTGGTGCACAGTGCAGGAGCCCTGGGCCAATCAGAGCGCAGGAGCCCTGGGCCAATCAGAGCGCAGGAGCCCTGGGCCAATCACAGCGCAAGAGCCCTGGGCCAATCACAGCGCAGGAGCCCTGGGCCAATCACAGCGCAAGAGCCCTGGGCCAATCACAGCGCAGGAGCCCTGGGCCAATCACAGCGCAGGAGCCCTGGGTCAATCACAGCCCAGGAACAATCAGAGACTACTGACGTCAACTGGCCCATGATTCTTGTGCTATGATTGGCCCAGGGCTCATGGGCGGAGACCGGCACAGAGCTCCGGAGCTGTGATTCTTGGCTACACTCCTGGGCTGTGAGCACTGCGGCGCAGGAGAAGAGCGGTACAGAGTGGCGGGCACCGGACAGCGGGGACAGCGGGGAGCGAGACACAGATGCATGCCCGGGCCTTGTGATCGTGGCAAACTGAGAAGGTACGCCTTATAATCAGGGGGTGCCTTATATTTGGAGGTAGGGTGTCCCCCCCACGCATGCCTTACTTTCGGGGGGCGCCCTATTTTCGGGGAAACAGGGTAACAGGAATAAGACCTGCGGTGACGAAGTTGCTGGTTGCGGGATTACATAACAGCAACATCTGGTAACACTGTAAGGGCTGCGGCTGTGAGCGGACGGCAGTGCCCGGCAACCGGAGCATAAAAATCTTCACTGGGGTTGTGCAGGAGCGCACGACCCTATAAGGTGAGTGGCCATCTGACCCTTACACTTTAGCCTTTAGCCTTTAGACCACAGGTGCTCCTCAATGTGCCCCTCTTTTTGTTTTATTACTAGGGCTATTTAAGGTTCATTCTTTATGTCTGTACAGGAAGAGTTTCCAGTATCGTTGTTATCATCAGTGCAAGGATTACAATGACTGGTAATGCCAATATATGCCCTTAATAATACAGAATCCACCAATCATTAAGGGAGATGGCACAGCTCACCATCCTCCTCCTTTCTTCAGATCAGTTTTTGCGCATGCTCATTAGATGCTTCATCACAAGAGATTCAGGATCTGAACTCTGTGACTATGTACATATGTTGTTTCCTGAAACAACAGATAGTTCAAGTCTAAAAAGCTGCATTGGTCAATGTGAAAATTACCAAATTTTTATTTTCAACACAGATTTTTAAAGGATAAAGAAACTTAGCCAACATTCTTTTAAATATGTAACACAAAAACTTGACTAACAATAGATCATTTTCTAATGATCGAAAGGAAGGAGGTGAGCTGTGACATCATCTATTGTGAATGGTGGATCCTGTGTTATCTACTGTATATAGAGGTGTTATCAGTCATTGTACAGGAGGAGGTGAGCTGTTATATCACCTATTGTAAATGGTGGATCCTGTGTTATCTACTGTATATAGAGGTGTTATCAGTCATTGTACAGGAGGAGGTGAGCTGTTATATCACCTATTGTGAATGGTGGATCCTGTGTTATCTACTGTATATAGAGGTGTTATCAGTCATTGTACAGGAGGAGGAGGTGAGCTGTGATATCACCTATTGTAAATGGTGGATCCTGTGTTATCTACTGTATATAGAGGTGTTATCAGTCATTGTACAGGAGGAGGTGAGCTGTGACATCACCTATTGTGAATGGTGGATCCTGTGTTATCTACTGTATATAGAGGTGTTATCAGTCATTGTACAGGAGGAGGTGAGCTGTGATATCTCCTACTGTGAATGGTGGATCCTGTGTTATCTACTGTATATAGAGGTGTTATCAGTCACTGTACAGGAGGAGGTGAGCTGTGATATCTCCTATTGTGAATGGTGGATCCTGTGTTATCTACTGTATATAGAGGTGTTATCAGTCTTTGTACAGGAGGAGGTGAGCTGTGACATCATCTATTGTGAATGGTGGATCCTGTGTTATCTACTGTATATAGAGGTGTTATCAGTCATTGTACAGGAGGGGGTGAGCTGTGATATCATCTATTGTGAATGGTGGGTCCTGTGTTATCTACTGTATATAGAGGTGTTATCAGTCATTGTACTGGAGGAGGAGGTGAGCTGTGATATCACCTATTGTGATTGGTGGATCCTGTGTTATCTACTGTATATAGAGGTGTTATCAGTCATTGTACAGGAGGAGGTGAGCTGTGATATCACCTATTGTGAATGGTGGATCCTGTGTTATCTACTGTATATAGAGGTGTTATCAGTCATTGTACAGGAGGAGGTGAGCTGTGATATCACCTATTGTGAATGGTGGATCCTGTGTTATCTACTGTATATAGGGGTGTTATCAGTCATTGTACAGGAGGAGGTGAGCTGTGATATCACCTATTGTGAATGGTGGATCCTGTGTTATCTACTGTATATAGAGGTGTTATCAGTCATTGTACTGGAGGAGGAGGTGAGCTGTGATATCACCTATTGTGAATGGTGGATCCTGTGTTATCTACTGTATATAGAGGTGTTATCAATCATTGTACAGGAGGAGGAGGGGAGCTGTGACATCACCTATTGTGAATGGTGGATCCTGTGTTATCTACTGTATATAGAGGTGTTATCAGTCATTATACAGGAGGAGGAGGAGGTGAGCTGTGATATCACCTATTGTGAATGGTGGATCCTGTGTTATCTACTGTATATAGAGGTGTTATCAGTCATTATACAGGAGGAGGAGGTGAGCTGTGATATCACCTATTGTGAATGGTGGATCCTGTTTTATCTACTGTATATAGAGGTGTTATCAGTCATTGTACAGAAGGAGGAGGTGAGCTGTGATATCACCTATTGTGAATGGGGGATCCTGTGTTATCTACTGTATATAGAGGTGTTATCAGTCATTGTACAGGAGGAGGAGGTGAGCTGTGATATCACCTATTGTGAATGGTGGATCCTGTGTTATCTACTGTATATAGAGGTGTTATCAGTCATTGTACAGGAGGAGGTGAGCTGTGATATCATCTATTGTGAATGGTGGATCCTGTGTTATCTACTGTATATAGAGGTGTTATCAGTCATTGTACAGGAGGAGGAGGTGAGCTGTGATATCGTCTATTGTGAATGGTGGATCCTGTGTTATCTACTGTATATAGAGGTGTTATCAGTCATTGTATAGGAGGAGGAGGTGAGCTGTGATACACCTATTGTGAATGGTGGATCCTGTGTTATCTACTGTATATAGAGGTGTTATCAGTCATTGTACAGGAGGAGGTGAGCTGTGATATCATCTATTGTGAATGGTGGATCCTGTGTTATCTACTGTATATAGAGGTGTTATCAGTCATTGTATAGGAGGAGGAGGTGAGCTGTGATATCACCTATTGTGAATGGTGGATCCTGTGTTATCTACTGTATATAGAGGTGTTATCAGTCATTGTACAGGAGGAAAAGGCGAGCTGTGATATCACCTATTGTGAATGGTGGATCCTGTGTTATCTACTGTATATAGAGGTGTTATCAGTCATTGTACAGGAGGAGGTGAGCTGTGATATCACCTATTGTGAATGGTGGATCCTGTATTATCTCCTGTATATAGAGGTGTTATCAGTCATTGTACAGGAGGAGGAGGTGAGCTGTGATATCACCTATTGTGAATGGTGGATCCTGTGTTATCTACTGTATATAGAGGTGTTATCAGTCATTGTACAGGAGGAGGTGAGCTGTGATATCACCTATTGTGAATGGTGAATCATGTGTTATCTGTATATTGTTTTACCAATATCTTATAATCGTCCTTGTGATGATAATAAGAAGATTTCTATGAAAATAATCATCTTTAAAGAAAAGGAAGTATCATCCTTTTAAAGGTGGGCAATGACCATATTGAAAATTGAAAACATTTTTAACAGAATTTTTAGTGAAAAAAATTTAAATAATAATAAAAAAAATGTTTAATAAAAACCAACTAAAATTCAAATACTTTTTTTTATAATCACCCTACTAATCATGATAACGATAATAAAGTCTACAAGGAGAGAGAAATTCACTGAACTAATCAGCTGTATAATATAACTCTTATTACAATTAATTACAATCTATAGTGCAGGGCGCAGTGACGTTACTTTATGACTAGTTTCTTACACTTCTGGTGGGTTTGCAGATCAAGTATAAGTAACAGTGATGTTTTCTGCCATTACTGTTTCATATGATAAGTCAGGAATTTATGGGCCTGTGTAGAAACTCAGTAAATACCCACCTTTGACAATAAAAGAGATAAGATTAATCCTGACGTAACTTTCCAGGATGGGACAAAAGCAAGATTATGTAATGAAGGCTTAGCTACATAGATGATATTTCTACTGGTTGTGATGCCATATGATCACTCAAGATGCAGCGATAACACCGACGTCAATAGGAGAAAAGCTGTATGGAAATCATCAATGAAGTCACTGGACGAGATGGTCATATCAAGGAACATTTCACTGGTGATGAAGACACGGCTCGTACAAGCAACATTTCACTGGTGATGAAGACACGGCTCATACAAGGAACATTTCACTGGTGATGAAGACATGGCTCGTACAAGGAACATTTCACTGGTAATGAAGACATGGCTCGTACAAGGAACATTTCACTGGTGATGAAGACACGGCTCGTACAAGGAACATTTCACTGGTGATGAAGACACGGCTCGTACATAGTCTGGTCTATTCTATAGCTACATATGGAAGTGAAACCTGGATGATAAAGAAACACAACAGAAGAATCATGGAAGGCAACAAGATCATTCTGGAACAAATCAAACCAGACATGTCACTGGAAGCAATGATCACTAGGCTACGAGTTGTCTACAACATTATACAAAGAGAGCAATCACTGGAGAAGACATAAGATAAGATAAGATAAGATAAACTTTATTGATCCCGGAGGAAGTTACAGTATTACAGCAGCAGAATCAAGAACATTTCACACTTTACAAAATAAGTCTATATGGACAGCAGATGTGGGTAGACTGGTACATGTACCTCACCTCTTCCCCCCCGTACAACTAGAACTTCACATAGTCTTGGGATGTTTTACACTTATACATTTGTTAAACATCCCCACAGCTGTCGGAACAAACGATTTTCTGTATCTTTCCTTTTTACACATTAGTTGGATTAGACGCTTGCTGAATGTGCTCTTCTGCTTCGCAAACAGTTCAGAGAGCGGGTGTGTATTGTTGCTCATTATAGACTTGCGTTTCTTATTAATTCTATCCTCTAATACCTCCTCGAAAGTCCTAAGTTGTAGACCCACCGCCGCACTAGCCTTCTTGATAAGTTTATTCAGCTCATTAGTGTCACTGCGCGCACACTACTACCCCAGCATATTATTGCAGCAAAGATTGCACTCGCCACAATAGATTGGTAGAACATTTCAAGCATTTTGCTACACACATTAAACAACCTTAATTTCCTTAGGAAGTAAAGTCTACTCATCCCTTTCTTGCAAACCTTCTCCATATGGCACCTCCAATCAAGCTTGCTGTCCAGGTGAACCCCCAAATATTTGAAATTCTCCACCACCTCCACATCCTGACCATCAATAGTGATAGGTAAGCAATCCTTCATGCACCTTCCATAACTCAACACCAACTCCCTGGTTTTCTTTACGTTGAGTTCTAAATGGTTAGCCTGGCACCAGTCAACAAAGTCCGAGACCACCCTTCTGTATTCCTCCTCCCCGGCCTCTCTCAATACCTCCGACTATCACTGAGTCATCAGAGTACTTCTGAAGGTGACAAAGGTCTGATTTATACTGAAAATCAGCTGTGTATAACGTAAAAGGAATGGCGACAGCACCGTTCCCTGAGGGGCTCCAACACTGCTCAGAACACTATCCGATACGGCCGCCCCCAACCTTACGAACTGTGGCCTGTCCGACAGGTAATCAATGATCCAATTCACTAGTCCCTCATCAACCGCCATTTCAACTAGCTTTTTACGTAATATTAGTGGCTGTAAGGTGTTGAATGCACTGGAGAAATCGAAGAACATGGCACGTACAGTGGTTCCATCATTGTCCAAAAAGGAATGTACTGTTTGTAGCAGATACGCTACAGCATCGTCACCCCCAGACTCTGCCGATACGCAAACTGAAGGGGGTCCATAAAAGCAGACACCCCCGGACACAAGTAGGCAAGTACAATTCTCTCCAAGGACTTCATCGCATGCGATGTTAAGGCCACCGGTCTATAGTCGTTATGGGAGCTCGGGAAGGTAGTCTTGGGAACCGGCACCAGGCAAGAAGTCTTCCATAGAACTGGTATTCTCTGTGATTGTAAGCTCCAGTTAAACAGGTGCTGGAAGACAGTGCACAACTGATTTGCACACACTCTGAGGACACGTGGACAGATACCATCAGGCCCTGCTGCTTTACTAATGACCAGCTTACTAAACTGTTCCCTCACATCATTTTCTGAGATCAAGAAAGTCTCCAACGTCCTCCTCCCAGTTGATATTGCTTGTCGCTCCCCGGCCGTCTCCCCTCTTGACATTGCACATTTATCGTTGAATCTGTTGAAAAACTCATTCATCTCATTAGCCATGATCAGTCCCCCACCCCCCTGATCTGACCTTGCCTTAAACCCAGTCAATAGCTTCATTCCAGCCCACACTTCTCTGGAGTTGTTGTGTGACAATTTATTTTCCAATTTAATTCTGAATGCTTCACGGGCAATCTTAATTTTCCCCTTTAAGTCTCTCTGTAACAATTTTCATCCCCTTCTTGTCTTTCCTTTTAAAAGCTTTTTTTTTCCTGTTTAGTAGATGTTTCAATTCTTTTGTAATCCAAGGCTTGTTGTTTGCATAACACCGTATCTCATGAATAGATACAATATTGTCAGTACAAAAGTTGATGTAATCAGTAACTCTCCCATCATGGTCAGAAGAACAAAGGGAACAAGGCGAAGAGGTAGACCAGCAACCCAATGGCTTGATTCAATCAAGATAACTTAGTGGACCTATTTAGGCTTCAAGAAGACGCTGTTGGACCTGTCTACCAGACATGTAACTTGAAGTAAGGATCACCAATCAACGACTTGTCTACAAAGTAATACATCACTGGAGAAAGACATCATAGTTGGAAGAGTAGAAGAACAAGGCAAAGAGGAAGACCAGCAACCCGATGGCTTGATATAATCAGGTTGACTCAAAGAAAAACCTAGTGGACCTGTCTAGGCTTGGAGAAGACCCTGGTAGACCTAAGTAGGCTTGGAGAAGACCCTGGTGGAGGTATCTAGGCTGCCCCATGATCAATCTTCCTACAGAGCATTCATAGATATTTTCAATTGGATTCAGCTCCAGTGATTGGCTTGGCCATTTTAGCAGATTTATTTTCTTTCATTGTCTGTGTGGATGGGATCATTGTTTTGTGAAATGTTTGCCCTCGTTTCATCTTCATCATCCTAATAGATGGCAGCAGATACATCTATCCATTCATGCTTACTTCAATCATATGCTGACGACAAAGAACCACACACCATGATGTTCCCACCTCCAAACTTCACTCTTTTATGGTGATTTTGAGATAATTTGCCTTTTGGCCTCCAAACATGATGTGTATTATGTAGGGATGGGCGAATCTACTCGCTAGGACTCGTTACTCGGCGAGTAGTAAGGGACTCGCAGGACTCGGTACTCTGCGAGTTTCCCAGTGATTACTCGCACGAGTCCAATGCAAATCAATATCAATCCTAGTTTTGTCAGAAACGCTGACAAAACTAGGATTGCCATTGTTTGCATTAGACTCGTGCGAGTAATCACTGGCTACTGTGCCAGTGATAGCAGGGAAACTCGCAGATAACTGCTGTTTCTTTGCGAGCCGAGTCCAGCTGTCTTCTCTGTGCAGCTCCAGGGTCCTAGAGCCTGCCTGCTCACAGAGATGATGTAGCAGTGCTGAGATTGTTCTCAGTCTGCTCATTCCCTGTGTACAGACATGAATGTCTGTGCACAGAGATGATGTAGCAGAGCTGAGATTGTTCTCAGTCTGCTCATTCCCTGTGCATAGACATCTATATCTATGCACAGGGGATGTAGCAGAGAAGACATCGCGTTTTGGACTGCGTCGGACGGAAGAGGATTTTTTTAATTAAAGATGGAGTCCCTAATGGCTTTTTTTTTTTATTTCAAATAAAAAATTTTATCTGTGTTGTGTTTTTTTAACCCTTTATTGGAGATTCTTATTGGCTGGGTCAAACGTGGCCTGACATTAAGAATCTCGGGCTTAATACCAGCTTGTATAACAAAGCTGGTATTAACCCCTTTATTACCCAGCGTGCCACCGCCACCAGGGCCGCTGGAAGAGCGGGTTTCAGCGCCAGAGGATGGCGCTTCAATGAACGCGCCATCTTTGGGGCGGCTGCGGGCTGCAATTTGCAGCGGGGGGTGCCCAGAAAGCTTGGGCATCCGTGCGCTGCGGATTCCAGCCCCCAGCTGCTTAGCTGTACCTGGCTAGACATAGAAATTGCGCGGAGCCCCACGCATTTTTTTTTTTATTATTTAATGAATTTCAGAGTCAGAGGCTCAGAGTCAGAGTCTCGGAGTCGGAGTCTCCTCAGAGTCAGAGTCGGAGTCGCCTCAGAGTCGGAGTCGCCTCAGAGTCGGAGTCACCTTGGAGTCGGAGTCGCCTCGAGTCGGAGTCGCCTCGGAGTCGAGTCGGAGTCGTCTCGGAGTCGAGTCGGAGTCGTCTCGGAGTCGGAGTCGTCTCGGAGTCGGAGTCGTCTCGGAGTCATCTCGGAGTCGTCTCGGAGTCGGAGTCGTCTCGGAATCGGAGTCGTCTCGGAGTCGGAGTCGTCTCGGAGTCGTCTCGGAGTCGGAGTCGTCTCGGAGTCGTCTCGGAGTCGAGTCGGAGGTCGGAGTCGTCTCGGAGTCGTCTCGGAGTCGGAGTCAAAAAATGCTGGGGCTCTGCGCAATTTCTATGTCTAGCCAGGTACAGCTAAGCAGCTGGGGGCTGGAATCCGCAGCGCAGGGATGCCCAAGCTTTCTGGGCACCCCCCGCTGCAAATTGCAGCCCGCAGCCGCCCAGAAGATGGCGCGTTCATTGAAGCACCACCTCTGGCGCTGAACCCCGCTCTTCCAGCGGCCTGGTGGCGGTGGCACGCTGGGTAATAGAGGTTAGGGCCAGCTTTGTATTATCAGCTGGCCCTAAGCCCGAAATTTATGGCGGTCACGCCAATATTAGACATGACCGCCATGAATTTCTATTAAATTGTTTTAAAAAAAACACAACACAGAGAAATTTTTTTATTAGAAATAAAAAAAAAAAGCCATTAGGGACTCCATCTTTAATTAAAAAAATCCTCTTCCGTCCGACGCAATCCAAAACGCATGTCCTCTCTCCTACATCCCCTGTGTATAGATATAGATCTCTATGCTCAGGGAATGAGCAGACTGAGAACAATCTCAGCACTGCTACATCAGGCAGCAGGTGGGCTCTAGGACCCTGGAGCTGCACAGAGCAGACAGGACTCTTCTCTTATCTGTGCGAGTTTCCCAGCGATTACTTACAAAGTAAACGAGTCCAATGCAAATAAATGACAAAACTAGGATTGCTTCAGGCTGAAGCTTCCGAGACACATCTGCGATTTGTAAATCTCACACTACTCGCTATTACTCGCTTCCCATTCATTAAGATTGGACTCGCTAGACTCGCAACGAGTAGCGAGTCCTGGGCTCGGAGTCGCTAGAGTCAGAGATTCTGAGTAATTTAGGATTCGCCCATCACTAGTATTATGATATCCTAAAAGTTACATTTTTGTCTAATTTGACCATCAATATTTTCCAGGATCTCACAAAACTTGTCTAAATGTTGTTGAGTAAATTGTAAAAGCTGTTGACCCTGATTTCTGTTCCGCAGTGGAGTCTGGCGTGGTGAACGTGCCTACAGGGGCGTACATACAGGCTATGAAGGCGGAAAGTAAATACTTATTGTTTTCTTTGAAACAATTGTAGCTGGTGGTCCTTCACTCTTGGACAACTCTTCTGATAATTATTTTTACTTCTCTGTCTAAAAAATTGTGGGGAGCCCGCTGGCCGTGGCCGGTTTATGGAAAAATTATGTTTTTTTCCACCTCCAGAATATGGTCCCAACAGAGCTCATTGGGACGCTTAGTAATTTTGAAGTTATTCTTTAACCAATGCCATCAGTATGTTTATTTTAACAATAAGGTCACAAAGGTCTTCAGACAGCTCACTGGTTTTACCCATCAAAGATGTTCTGTGTATGGCACCTTGTATTGGTCATTAGTTGAACCCGTTGATATTATTTTTCACCTAGTGGCGGGATTGCTTTCTTATTACTGATAAATGTTATAAAACTACCCTTTTCATCCTCTGTGGGTGGCTTTCTGTCTTTCCTCATTTTCGGGTCCTCTACCAGAGTCCTGGGAGTTTGAAGGCTCTGTGCAAGATCTTAGTTGATCCCAGCACTGTGCTTTTCTGGACAGAGAGTTCAGATGTTGCCCCCCGTGATCTTTGCAGCCATTTTTCCATCTTTGGGGTCACTGCTCCGAGTGCTCCTATCAGCACTGCAATCACTGATCCCTTCACCTTCCACATCATTTCAGTTGTTCTTTGAGGTCTGGTATTCTCCAGCTCATTGCTGTCTTCTGATCTGTTGTCTACTATCACTATATCTGATTGGTTAGACAACACCACCTAAAAGTCAATCTGTCACCTGGGCATGATAAACTGTGCCCACCGCCTTTAACATACTGTTGTTGGGGTTCCTGTGACCCCTTTATATACCCAGACTTGCCATCTGTAACTCATAATCAACTTTTAATGTGTCCCGCACGGTTCTTGAGGCTAATGGCATGTGCACACTTCAGTCCAAGCCACCCTGCTGCATGGAAAACGAGCCCCACTGCCTGGAAACCTCTGCCCTTGCTGTGTATGTATGTGAATGACACATAAAGTCATTCACAGTGGAGAGGGTCACTATTGAAGCAGAGTGCCTGAAGTCTCGCACCTGCACAGTGGAATCCCATGATACTTTGGGCACTGTGGGCTTCAATAGGCACAGTGAGGCACGCCACTGCGCAGGGCGAGAGCTATGAATAATTCACTTACATACACAGAGGGGCTGGTTTTTAATGGAGCGGGGTGGGCTTTCCATGGAGCGGGGCAGTGTTAGTGTACAGAGGGGAGGGTTTTCCAAGCAGTGGGGTGACTCTGGCCGTAGTGTGCTGACACCCCCATCAAACCCTTAACAACTCATTTACATACAGCGGGGGACACATTAAAAGCTAATTTATGAGGTATGCAGGGGAGACTTCTGGGGGATATAAAGGGGTTACAGGAACCCCAATTACTCCATGTCAAAGGTGGTGAGCAGGGTTTATAAGGCCTCAAACAGGTGACAGGTTCACTTTAATCATCTTGATCTTGAAATCCCACAGGATTTTAGCTCTTTTATTGTCCACCACTTTTCTCAGATTATCTATCTATCTATCTATTATTATATTTATTTATATAGCGCCATTGGTTCCATGGCGCTTTACATATGTAAGGGCAGAACAAGGACGAGAACATAAATAACGACAAATAAATCATACAGGTACATTAGGGCAGAGATCCTGTCCACAAGGGCTCACAGTCTATAGGGGATGGGTGGGAGACAGTAGGAGGGGAGAGGTGAGATTAGGTCTCAGTGTGGGTTATAGGTTTGAAGGAAGAGGTGGGTCTTCAGGTTTTTCTTGAAGGTTCCCAGGGTAGGGGAGTGTCTGATGTGGTGTGGAAGAGAGTTCCAGAGTATGGTGGATGCACGAGAGAAGTCTTGTATGCAGTTGTGGGAGGTGACATGCGGAGGAGAAGAGAAGGAGTTCTTGAGAGGAGCGCAGATTGCGTGAGGGGCGGTATCAGGAGACCAGGTCGGAGATGTATGAAGGGGGACAGGTTGTGGATGGCCTTGTATGTCAGGGTTAGGGTTTTGAACTGAGATCTTGGGAAGTAGGGAGCCAGTGGAGGCTTGGCAGAGGGGGGAGACAGGGGAGGAATGGGGCGACAGGTGGATGAGTCGTCAGCGGAATTGAGGATGGTTCGGAGGGGTGCAAGGGAGGAAGCGGGGAGGCCAGTGAACAGGAGGTTGCAGTAGTCGAGGCAGAGATAATGAGGGCGTGGACGAGTGTCTTGGCAGTGTCATGGTCAAGGAAGGAGCGGATCTTTGAAATGTTTTTAAGATGGAGGTGGCAGAGGGTGGCGAGGGCCTGGATGTGTGGCTTGAAGGAGAGGGCAGAGTCAAGGATTGCACCGAGGCACTTGGCGTGGGGGACGGGTGAGAGTGTGCAGTCGTTGACAGTGATGGGTTAGGTCAGGTAGGGGGAAGAGTGACTTGGGGAAGACGATTAATTCGGTTTTAACCATGTTGAGTTTGAGGACACGAGCGGACAAGAAGGATGAGATGGCGTACAGGCAGTGTGGAATTTTGGATAGCAGAGAGGTGATGTCAGGGCCGGAGAGGTAGAGCTGGGTGTCGTCAGCGTAGGGGTGGTATTGGAGGCCGTGGGACTCTATGAGTTGGCCTAGGCCGATGGTGTAGCTGGAGAAGAGTAAGGGTCCCTGGACTGAGCTTGGGAAACTCCAACAGATAGGGGGTGGGGTGAGGAGGAGGTGTGAGAGTGGGTGACACTGAAGGTCCTGTCTGTTAGGTACGAGGAGATCCAGGAGAGGGCCAGGTAAGTGATGCCAAGGGATTCTAGAATTTGGAGCAGGAAAGAGTGGTCGACTGTGTCGAAGGCAGCAGAGAGGTCGAGGAGGAGGAGGATAGAGTAGTGTCTCTTGCTCTTGGTGGTCAGTAGGTCGTTGGTGACTATGGTTAGGGCTGTTTCAGTGTAGTGGTGGACTCAGAAACTGAATTGCAGGCGGTCAAAAAGGGAGTAGGAGGAGAGATGGGAGGACAGTTCGGAGTAGACATGTTGCTCAAGCAATTTTGTGGCAAAGGGGAAGAGAGATATGGGACGATAGTTGAAGACTGTTGCGTGGTTGAAGGAGGTTTTTTGAGGATGTGTTTGATGAGGGCATGTTTGAAGGATGAGGGGAAGATGACGGTGGTAATTGATATGTTGAAGAGATGGGTTAGGGCGGGGATAAGGACAGTGGTGAGGTTAGGATGAGATGGGAGGGGAGAGGATCGAGGGCACAAGTGGTGAGGTGTGGTCGTGCTAGAAGGGAGAATAGGTGCACTTCAGTCATGGAGGGGAAGTTACTTTTGGTCGAGGGGGTTTGTTGACAGAGAGGGAGAGCCGAGGGGATTGGGAATTGAAGCTTTCTCTGATTTTGTCGATCTTCTGTTTAAAGAAGCTGGCAAAGTCGTCGGTGGTGATGAGGGGAAAGGGAGAGAGTGCGGGGGGACAGAGTAGGGTTTTAAAGGTTATGAAAAGTTGCTTGGGATTGTGGAGAGGGAGCTAATGAGAGACGAGAAGAAAGCTTGCTTTGCGTGGTCAGTGCTGTCTTGTAGTCGATGAGGGACTGTTTGTACAAGGCGAGGTGCGTTGCGGAGTTGGATTTCTTCCATCTCCGTTCAGCTACCCTGGATGTCCGTCGAAGTTTTTTGGTGCTGGCGGTGAGCCAGGGTTGTCTGTGTGCAAGGGTTTTGTTGTATGAGAGAGGGGCGGCCTGGTCGAGGACTGTGGCAAGACTGGTGTTGTAAAGAGTGGCGGCAGCGGCAGCATCATGAGAGGAGGCTAAGTCAGAGAGAGGGAGCAGGGACTCGGCGAGTGAGTGGAAGTTAATGAGTTTGAAGTTTCTTCGGGGTGAGGGAGTTTCCGAAGAAGGGGGAACGTGGCGGGGGATCTATCTATCTATCATATCTATCTATCTATCTATCTATCTATCTATTCTATCTATCTATCTATCTATCTATCTATCTATCTATCTCTCTATCTATCTATTTATCTATCTATCTATCTA
>JARQOC010000009.1:59390671-59408199 GCA_033576535.1 Allobates femoralis
AGAAGAAAAGAAAAAGGATGGAAAAAGGGAAAAGAAAAAGAAGAAGAGAAGGGGGAAGAAAAGGGAAGAAAAAGAAAAAGGAGAAAAAGGGAAGAAGAAGGGGGAAGAATGCAACAATTAAAATAATAAAAAAAAATATTGTGGGGGGGAAAAAAAAAAAAAATTTACATAAACAAAAACTATTCAAGTTTCAAGGTTTTGGGGAAATCTTACTTGTTGCTGTGAGAGTGGAGAGAAGACACACAATTCCAATCAGGGAGTTCATGGTTCTGCCGGGGTGTACGGGTCTTATGTGGGATGGAAACCTTGGGTGAGGTATTTATCCCATGGGTTTTGGAGGGGTGGGAAGAGGACGGGTCACAGTGATTCCGGGACTTAATTCCTGCCCACTATCAAGTTGACGTCTTATTAAATTATCGTAGTTATATATTTGCTGACACACCCTAGTTAATAGAAACTGTACGGTTTGGAAAGTCACTGACTTTGAACCCTGGACTTGCCAATTTTTTTTTATTGCAATAAATATGATAATAAAATAAAAAATGAGTAATCTTGCAATTTTTAAACAGGCCACTAGGGCTATTCAATGAAGAACAGAAAAACGGTATGGTGGAGCGATAAAAGAAGGGGCAAACCAGGACAGGAACCAGGAGAGGAACTTGCAGAGCAAAACTATCATTGAAAGATTGACCCCTGTTCTGAGTTTTAGAGACACTTGTGGTTTTTGCACACAAACCGGATGAAACAACTCCAGCTTCCATCCGGTTTGTGTGTCAAAACCCGGAGTGTCTCCAAAACGCAGAACAGGGGTCAATCTTTCAATTATAGCTTTTCTCTGCAGGTTCCTCCCCTGGTTTGCCCCTTCCTTTAGCGCTCCTCCATCAGTTTTTCTGTTCTTCATTACATCCAATTCCACTCGTGGGAAGATTAGAAGATCGGCTGGAGCTGCTGTGAGGGAAGAGCATTTTGTTAGCTAAAGGACCTTTGGTTCCTGGACAACTGAACGTACCGTGTTTCCCCGAAAATAAGACACTGTCTTATATTAATTTTTGCTCCGAAAGGTGCACCTTGTCTTATTTTTGGGGGGGTGTCTTATATTAGCCAACAAAAAATAGACAGAAAAGCTGCCTCCCATCCCAGTACCGTATCCCACTGCAGCAGCCTCCCATTATCCCAGTACTGTACGGTATCCCACTGCAGCAGGCTCCCATTATCCCAGTACTGTACGGTATCCCACTGCAGCAGCCTCCCATCCCAGTACCGTATCCCACTGCAGCAGTCTCCCATCCCAGTACCGTATCCCACTGCAGCAGCCTCCCATTATCCCAGTACTGTACGGTATCCCACTGCAGCAGCCTCCCATCCCAGTACCGTATCCCACTGCAGCAGTCTCCCATCCCAGTACCATATCCCACTGCAGCAGTCTCCCATCCCAGTACCGTATCCCACTGCAGCAGCCTACCATTATCCTAGTACCTCACTGTATCCGACTGCAGCAGCCTCCCATCCCAGTACTGTATCCCATTTCAGCCTCCCATGTGTGTACACACACACACCACACACACGCATACACATACACACACACACTTTCACTTTCTTACCATACTTCTTTCTTTTCACTTTCTTTCCTCTGCGGTGCTGCTTTGGTGGTGCACAGTGCAGGAGCCCTGGGCCAATCAGAGCGCAGGAGCCCTGGGCCAATCAGAGCGCAGGAGCCCTGGGCCAATCACAGCGCAAGAGCCCTGGGCCAATCACAGCGCAGGAGCCCTGGGCCAATCACAGCGCAGGAGCCCTGGGTTAATCACAGCCCAGGAACAATCAGAGACTACTGACGTCAACTGGCCCATGATTCTTGTGCTATGATTGGCCCAGGGCTCATGGGCGGAGACCGGCACAGAGCTCCGGAGCTGTGATTCACGGCTACACTCCTGGGCTGTGAGCACTGCGGCGCAGGAGAAGAGCGGTACAGAGTGGCGGGCACCGGACAGCGGGGACAGCGGGGAGCGAGACACAGATGCATGCCCGGGCCTTGTGATCGGTGGCATGCTGAGAAGGTACGCCTTATAATCGGGGGGTGCCTTATATTCAGAGGTAGGGCGCCCCTTAGCATGCCTTACTTTCGGTGGGTGCCAGATTTTCGGGGAAACAGGGTGACAGAAATAAGACATGCGGTGACGAAGTTGCTGGTTGCGGGATCACGTAACAGCAACATCGAGTAACACCGTAAGAGCGGCGGCTGTGAGCGGACGGCAGTGCCCGGCAACCGGAGCATAAAAATCTTCACTGGGGTTGTGCAGGGGCGCACAACCCTATAAGGTGAGTGGCCATCTGACCCTTATACTTTAGCCTACGTTTAAGACCACAGGTGCTCCTCAATGTGCCCCTCTTTTTGTTTTATTACTAGGGCTATTTAAGGTTCATTCTTTATGTCTGTACAGGAAGAGTTTCCAGTATCTTTGTTATCATCAGTGCAAGGATTACAATGACTGGTAATGCCAATATATGCCCTTAATAATACAGAATCCACCAATCACTAAGGGAGATGGCACAGCTCACCATCCTCTTCCTTTCTTCAAATCAGTTTTTGCGCATGCTCATTAGATACTTCGTCACAAGAGATTCAGGATCTGAACTCTGTGACTATGTACATATGTTGTTTCCTGAAACAACAGAAAGTTCAAATCTAAAAATCTGATCTGCATTGGTCAATATGAAAATTACAAAATTTTTATTTTCAACACAGATTTTTAAAGGATAAAGAAAGTTAGCCAACATTCTTTTAAATATATGTAACACAAAAACTTGACTAACAATAGATCATTTTCTAATGATCGAAATGAAGGAGGTGAGCTGTGATATCACCTATTGTGAATGGTGGATCATGTGTTATCTACTGTATATAGAGGTGTTATCAGTCATTGTACAGGAGGAGGAGGTGAGCTGTGATATCACCTATTGTGAATGGTGGATCATGTGTTATCTACTGTATATAGAGGTGTTATCAGTCATTGTACAGGAGGAGGAGGTGAGCTGTGATATCATCTATTGTGAATGGTGGATCCTGTGTTATCTACTGTATATAGAGGTGTTATCAGTCATTGTACAGGAGGAGGTGAGCTGAGACATCACCTATTGTGAATGGTGGATCCTGTGTTATCTACTGTATATAGAGGTGTTATCAGTCATTGTACAGGAGGAGGAGGTGAGCTGTGATATCATCTATTGTGAATGGTGGATCCTGTGTTATCTACTGTATATAGAGGTGTTATCAGTCATTGTACAGGAGGAGGTGAGCTGTGACATCACCTATTGTGAATGGTGGATCCTGTGTTATCTACTGTATATAGAGGTGTTATCAGGCATTGTACAGGAGGAGGTGAGCTGTGACATCACCTATTGTGAATGGTGGATTCTGTGTTATCTACTGTATATAGAGATGTTATCAGTCATTGTACAGGAGGAGGTGAGCTGTGATATCACCTATTGTGAATGGTGGATCCTGTGTTATCTACTGTATATAGAGGTGTTATCTATCATTGTACAGGAGGAGGTGAGCTGTGATATCACCTATTGTGAATGGTGGATCCTGTGTTATCTACTGTATGTAGAGGTGTTATCAGTCATTGTACAGGAGGAGAAGGTGAGCTGTGATATCATCTATTGTGAATGGTGGATCCTGTGTTATCTACTGTATATAGAGGTGTTATCAGTCATTGTACAGGAGGAGGTGAGCTGTGATATCACCTATTGTGAATGGTGGATCCTGTGTTATCTACTGTATGTAGAGGTGTTATCAGTCATTGTACAGGAGGAGAAGGTGAGCTGTGATATCATCTATTGTGAATGGTGGATCCTGTGTTATCTACTGTATATAGAGGTGTTATCAGTCATTGTACAGGAGGAGGTGAGCTGTGATATCACCTATTGTGAATGGTGGATCCTGTGTTATCTACTGTATATAGAGGTGTTATCAGTCATTGTACAGGAGGGGGTGAGCTGTGACATCACCTATTGTGAATGATGGATCCTGTGTTATCTACTGTATATAGAGGTGTTATCAGTCATTGTACAGGAGGAGGTGAGCTGTGATATCACCTATTGTGAATGGTGGATCCTGTGTTATCTACTGTATATAGAGGTGTTATCAGTCATTGTACAGGAGGAGGTGAGCTGTGATATCATCTATTGTGAATGGTGGATCCTGTGTTATCTATTGTATATAGAGGTGTTATCAGTCATTGTACAGGAGGAGGTGAGCTGTGACATCACCTATTGTGAATGGTGGATCCTGTGTTATCTACTGTATATAGAGGTGTTATCAGTCATTGTACAGGAGGAGGTGAGCTGTGATATCACCTATTGTGAATGGTGGATCCTGTGTTATCTACTGTATGTAGAGGTGTTATCAGTCATTGTACAGGAGGAGGTGAGCTGTGATATCACCTATTGTAAATGGTGGATCCTGTGTTATCTACTGTATATAGGGGTGTTATCAGTCATTGTACAGGAGGAGGAGGTGAGCTGTGATATCACCTATTGTGAATGGTGGATCCTGTGTTATCTACTGCATATAGAGGTGTTATCAGTCATTGTACAGGAGGAGGAGGGGAGCTGTGACATCACCTATTGTGAATGGTGGATCATGTGTTATCTACTGTATATAGAGGTGTTATCAGTCATTGTACAGGAGGAGGTGAGCTGTGATATCATCTATTGTGAATGGTGGATCCTGTGTTATCTACTGTATATAGAGGTGTTATCAGTCATTGTACAGGAGGAGGTGAGCTGTGATATCATCTATTGTGAATGGTGGATCATGTGTTATTTACTGTATATAGAGGTGTTATCAGTCATTGTACAGGAGGAGGAGGTGAGCTGTGATATCATCTATTGTGAATGGTGGATCCTGTGTTATCTACTGTATATAGAGGTGTTATCAGTCATTGTACAGGAGGAGGAGGTGAGCTGTGATATCACCTATTGTGAATGATGGATCATGTGTTATCTGTATATTGTTTTACCAATATCTTATAATCCTCCTTGTGATGATAATAAGAAGATTTCTATGAAAATAGTCATCTTTAAAGAAAAGGAAGTATCATCCTTTTAAAGGTGGTCAATGACCATATTGAAAATTGCTAATTTTTTAACACAATTTTTAGTGAAAAAAATTAACATAATAATAAAAAAAATCCTAAATATGTTTAATAAAAACCAACTAAAATTCGAATATTTTTTTTTATAATCACCCTACTAATCATAATAATGATTATAAAGTCTACAAGTAAAGAGCAATTCACTGAACTAATCAGGGACTGCTGTATAATATAACTCTTATTACAATTTATTACAATCTATAGTGCAGGGCGCAGTGACGTTACTTTATGACTAGTTTCTCACACTTCTGGTGGGTTTGCAGATCAAGTATAAGTAACAGTGATGTTTTCTGCTATTACTGTTTTATATGATAAGTCAGGAATTTATGGGATTGTGTAGAAACTCAGTAAATACTCACCTTTCACAATAAAATAGATAAGACTAATCCTGACGTAACTTTCCAGGATGGGAAAAAAACAAGATTATGTAATGAAGGCTTAGCTACATAGATGATAATTCTACTGGTTGTGATGCCATATGATCACTCAAGATGCAGCGATAACACCGGAAGTCAATAGGAGAAAAGCTATATGGAAATCATCAATGAAGTCACTGGACGAGATGGTCACATCAAGGAACATTTCACTGGTGATGAAGACACGGCTCGTACAAGGAACATTTCACTGGTGATGAAGACACGGCTCGTACAAGGAACATTTCACTGGTGATGAAGACACGGCTCGTACAAGGAACATTTCACTGGTGATGAAGACACGGCTCGTACAAGGAACATTTCACTGGTGATGAAGACACGGCTCGTACAAGGAACATTTCACTGGTGATGAAGACACGGCTCGCACAAGGAACATTTCACTGGTGATAAAGACACGGCTCGCACAAGGAACATTTCACTGGTGATAAAGACACAGCTCGTACAAGGAACATTTCACTGGTGATGAAGACACGGCTCATACAAGGAACATTTCACTGGTGATGAAGACACGGCTAGTACAAGGAACATTTCACTGGTGATGAAGACACGGCTCGTACAAGGAACATTTCACTGGTGATGAAGACACGGCTCGTACAAGGAACATTTCACTGGTGATGAAGACACGGCTCGTACAAGGAACAGTTCACTGGTGATGAAGACACGGCTCATACAAGGAACATTTCACTGGTGATGAAGACACGGCTCGTACAAGGAACATTTCACTGGTGATGAAGACACGGCTCGCACATAGTCTGGTCTATTCTACAGAGCATTCATAGATATTTTCAATTGGATTCAGCTCCAGTGATTGGCTCGGCCATTTTACCAGATTTATTTTCTTTCCTTGTTTGTGTGTATGGGATCATTGTTTTGTGAAATGTTTGCCCTCATTTCATCTTCATCATCCTAATAGATGGCAGCAGATACATCTATCCATTCATGCTTACTTCAATCATATCCTGACAAACAACCACACACCATGATGTTCCCACCTCCAAACTTCACTCTTTTATGGTGATTTTGAGATAATTTGCCTTTTGGCCTCCAAACATGATGTGTATTATGATATCCTAAAAGATTAATTTTTGTCTAATTTGACCATCAATATTTTCCAGGATCTCACAAAACTTGTCTAAATGTTGTTGAGTAAATTGTAAAAGCTGTTGACCCTGATTTTTGTTCCGTAGTGGAGTCTGGGGTGGTGAACGTGCCTACAGGAGCGTACATACAGGCAATGAAGGCGGAAAGTATTACTTATTGTTTTCTTTGAAGCAATTGTAGCTGGAGGTCCTTCACTCTTGGACAACTCTTCTGATAATCATTTTGACTTCTCTGTCTAAAAATTGTGGGGAGCCGCTGGCCGTGGCCGGTTTATGGAAAAATTATGTTTTTTCACCATGGTCCCAAAAGAACTCACTGGGAACCTCAGTAATTTTGAAGTTATTCTTTAACTAATGCCATCAGTATGTTTATTTTAACAATAAGGTCGCAAAGGTCTTCAGACAGCTCACTGGTTTTACCCATCATAAGATGTTTTGTGTATGGCACCTTGGTAGTCAGGTACATTTTTATCGGTTATTAGTTGAACCCGTTGATATTATTTTTCACCTAGTGGCGGGATTGCTTTCTTATTACTGATAAATTTATAAAACTACTTTCTCATCCCCTGTGGGTGGCTTTCTGTCTTTCCTCATTCTCGGGTCCTCTACCAGAGTCCTGGGAGTTTGAAGGCTCTGTGCAAGATCTTAGTTGATCCCAGCACTGTGCTTTTCTGGACAGAGAGTTCAGATGTTGCCCCCGTGATCTGTTGCAGCCATTTTTCCATGTTAGGGGGTCACTGCTCCGAGTGCTCCTCTTAGCACTGCAATCACTGATCCCTTCACCTTCCACATCATTTCCAGTTGTTCTTTGAGGTTCTGGTATTTCTCCAGCTCATTGCTGTCTTCTGATCTTTGTCTACTATCACTATATCTGATTGGTTAGACAACACCATCTAAAAGTCAATCTGTCACCTGTTCTGGGCATAATAAACTGTGCCCACCACCTTTAACATACTGTTGTTGGGGTTCCTGTGACCCCTTTACATCCCCAGACTTGCCCCTGCATACCTTATAAATCAACTTTTAATGTGTCCCGCACGGTTCTTGAGGGTCTAATGGCATGTGGCACACTTCAGTCCAAGCCACCCTGCTGCATGGAAAACGTGCCCCACTGCCTGGAAATTTCTGCCCTTGCTGTGTATGTATGTGAATGACACACAACGTCATTGACAGTGGAGAGGGTCACTACTGAAGCAGAGTTCCTGAAGTCTCGCACCTGCACAGTGGAATCTAGTGCATCTTCAGTAGGGCACAGTGAGGCACGCCACTGCGCAGGTGCGAGAGCTATGAATGATTGACATACATACACAGGAGGGGCGGTGTTAGTGTACAGAGGGGTGGGTTTTCCAGGCAGTGGGGTGACTCTGACCGTAGTGTGCTGCACCCCCATCAAACCCTTAACAACTCACTTACATACAGCGGGGGACACATTAAAAGCTGATTTATGATGTATGCAGGGAGACGTCTGGGGATATAAAGGGATTACAGGAACCCCAATTACTCCATGTCAAAGGTGATGGGCAGGATTTATAACGCCCCAAACAGGTGACAGGTTCACTTTAATCGTCTTGATCTTGAAATCCCACAAGATTTTAGCTCTTTCATTGTCCACCACTTTTCTCATATCATCTATCTGTCTATTATTATAATTATTTATTTATATAGCGCCATTGGTTCCATGGCGCTTTACATATGCAAGGGCAGAACAAGGAAGAGAACATAAATAACGACGAATAAGTCATACAGGTACATTAGGGCAGAGATCCTGTCCACAAGGGCTCACAGTCTATAGGGGATGGGTGGGAGACAGTAGGAGGGGGAGAGGTGAGATGGTGCAGCGGATTAGGTCTCAGTGTGGGTTATAGGCTTGAAGGAAGAGGTGGGTCTTCAGGTTTTTCTTGAAGGTTCCCAGGGTAGGGGAGTGTCTGATGGAGTATGACGGATGCACGAGAGACGTCTTGTATGCGGTTGTGGGATGTGGACATGCGGTGGGAGAAGAGAAGGAGTTCTTGAGAGGAGTGCAGATTGCGTGCGGGGCGGTATCAGGAGACCAGGTTGGAGATGTATGAAGGGGACAGGCTGTGGATGGCTTCGTATGTCAGGGTTAGGGTTTTGAACTGAGATCTCTGGGAAGTAGGGAGCCAGTGGAAGGCTTGGCAGAGGGGGAAGACGGGGGAGGAACGGGGCGACAGGTGGATGAGTCGGGCAGCGGAATTGAGGATGGTTCGGAGGGGTGCAAGGGAGGAAGCGGGGAGGCCAATGAACAGGAGGTTGCAGTAGTCGAGGCGGGAGATAATGAGGGCGTGGACAAGCATTTTGGCAGTGTCATGGTCAAGGAAGGAGCGGATCCGTGAGATGTTTTTAAGCTGGAGGTGGCAGGAGGTGGCGAGGGCCTGGATGTGTGGCTTGACGGAGAGGGCAGAGTCGAGGATTACACCGAGGCACTTGATGAGGGGGATGGGTGAGAGTGTGCAGTCATTTACAGTGATGGTTAGGGCGGGTAGGGGGGAAGAGCGACTTTGGGAAGACGATGAATTCGGTTTTATCCATGTTGAGTTTGAGGAAACGAACGGAGAAGAAGAATGAGATGGCGGACAGGCGGTGTGGGATTTTGGATAGCAGGGAGGTGATGTCAGGGCCAGAGAGGTAGAGTTGGGTGTCGTCGGCGTAGAGGTGGTTTTGGAGGCCGTGGGACTCGATGATTTGGCCTAGGCTGAGGGTTTAGATGGAGAAGAGTAAGGGTCCCTGGACTGAGCCTTGGGGAACTCCAAAAGATAGGGGGTAGGGTGAGGAGGAGGTGTGATTGTGGGTGATGCTGAAGGTCTGGTTTGTTAGGTATGAGGAGATCCAGGAGAGGGCCAGGTCAGTGATGCCAAGTGATTCTAGAATTTGGAGCAGGAAAGAGTGGTCGACTGTGTCAAAGGCAGCAGAGAGGTTGAGGAGGAGAAGGATGGAGTAGTGCCGCTTGGTCTTGGCGGTCAGTAGGTCATTGGTGACTTTGGTTAGGGCTGTTTCAGTGGAGTGGTGAACTCAGAAACCGAATTGCAGGCGGTCAAAGCGAGAGCACGAGGAGAGATGGAATGACAGTTTGAAGTAGACATGTTGCTCAAGCAATTTTGAGGCAAAGGGGAGGAGAGATATGGGACGATAGTTGAAGACTGTTGTGGGGTCGAGGAAGGGTTTTTTGAGGATGGGTGTGATGAGGGCATGTTTGAAGGATGAGGGGAAGACACCGGTGGTAAGTGATATGTTGAAGAGATGGGTTAGGGCGGGGATAAGGACAGTGGTGAGGTTAGGGATGAGATGGGAGGGGAGAGGATCGAGGGCACAAGTGGTGAGGTGTGGTCGTGCTAGAAGGAAGAATAGGTGCACTTCAGTCATGGAGGGGAAGTTACTTTTGGTCGAGGGGGTTTGGTGACAGAGAGGGAGGGCCGAGGGGATTGGGAATCGAAGCTTTCTCTGATTTTGTCGATCTTCTGTTTAAAGAAGCTGGCAAAGTCGTCGGCGGTGATGAGGGGAGAGGGAGAGAGTGCGGGGGGACAGAGTAGGGCATTAAAGGTTATGAAAAGTTGCTTGGGATTGTGGGAGAGGGAGCTAATGAGAGACGAGAAGAAAGCTTGTTTTGTGGTGGTCAGTGCTGTCTTGAAGTCGATGAGGGCGAGGTGCGTTGCAGAGTTGGATTTCTTCCATCTCCGTTCAGCTACCCTGGACGTCCGTCGAAGTTTTTTGGTGCTGGCGGTGAGCCAGGGTTGTCTGTGTGCACGGGTTTTGTTGTATGGGAGAGGGGCGGCCTGGTCGAGGGCTGTGGCAAGACTGGTGTTGTAAAGAGTGGCGGCAGCGGCAGCGTCATGAGAGGAGGCTAAGTCAGAGAGAGGGAGCAGGGACTCGGCGAGTGAGTGGAAGTTAATGAGTTTGAAGTTTCTTCGGGGGTGAGGGAGTTTCCGAAGAAGGGGGAACGTGGCGGGGATCTATCTATCTATCTATCTATCTATCTATCTATCTATCTATTTTTTTCCGAAGTCTAAAGATAAATAAATAGTAGAAAAAACATTCAGTAACTGCAGTGCGATTGTGAACATTCGTGGAGGGAATGAATATCGAAAGGTGACGTAAGTCCCAGATCAATATATTTCATGGGTTGTCCCTCTAATGCAGGGATCAACAAGGAACTAAAGTAGAAAAAAAAATCTGCATCTGGTGTATACAAAACTCTTACACACTTTATGATTCACCTGTTCCTGCTAAATGTAGAACCACATCTCAAGAAGCCAAAAGATTCTGCGATTCTATTTTTGCACACAAACATGTGCGCTGACATCGTGTTCAGCCCTTATTAATGTGGATAAAATGACAGTGTAAATAGTTAAGAGCGAAGGACTTTGACCCCAATGAATCTAAGAAAAACACCTTGAATGACTGCATTAGAAAGAAGCTCGAAAACCTATTTGGCTTCCGTAAGGTGCGATCGGGGGGCGCTGTTTCTCATTTCTTTATTTTTTTATCTTTTCATCTTTCAAAAGGGTCAATTGAGGTCTGAGCTGGGTGCAGACAGATAAGAGGAGACCCATTTGCAAATAAAATATATTTGTCCTTTATTTAGTAGAGTTGGATGAGTTCCTCCATCCTGAAGAATATCCCCACTTTTGTGCCAATCCACGAGAAGTTGTCTCCATCACATTATTGACCAAGTCCAGTTCCCGTCAATCATTCTAAGGGTACTGTCAGACCTGTCGACGGCGCCGGAGATGTCGACGGTGACTGGCGGGTGCGTGCACGTTTTTGGTGCCCCGCCGTCCCCCATTTACATGGGGCGACACATCCAGCGACACGCCCGCAATCTGACAGATGGCATCACCGCCGGGGTGTCTCAAAACCCCAGCGTCGATGCAGTACAATGGGAGCCTGTCAGGTCGCCGGCGGCCGTTTACATGGGGCAATGTGTGCACATCGCCCCAGATCGGCTGCCTGGTTTCACATCACTGATGTGAAACCAGGTGACCACTCAGAGGCGCCAACATTGCCCCTTTACATTAGGCGACGCAGAGGCGATATTGGCGCCGATAGGCCAAGCCCCTACGTCGCCTAATACATCGGCGGTGCCATCGCCAGGTGTGACGACACCCTAAGATCTTCTATTTTATGTTAAAGGAAAATCCCTGCTTGATAAAAAGTGCCCCTTCATGTTTCGTTGTATTGTAGGAGACACCAGTAATCAGCTGTTATGTATTGAGAAATCTGTTAGTAAGTATTTACGTTTCCTGCAGCGCCTCCTATAAAGATGGTCTCTCTCCTACTTTGGAGACTTGTGACATGTTTGGGACCTCTGTCTCATTCCTGTATTGAGACTTAATTGTAAATGTGTTTCTTTCCTTTTACAGTTTAGGAGTTAACGTCAGTTTCTGTTGCTGCAAATCTCCTTAGTTCTCTTTCCAAATGTGGCTACTTTGTAATCACTCCCATCTCCTTTATATGGTCACATGGTCCAGCATTCCTTGCTGGTGATTGAACTCCATTACTGGCCTCGCTACCTGAGGAGAAGAAAGTACTCTGGAAAACCTGACTGTTGCCAAACCGTCTGCTGCCTAGGAAAGTTGCAGCAGGTGTGAAGATGTTTTGTAATTCCCTTGTCTGTCTGCCCTCCCCTTCTTGTTGTTTATAGTGCAGCAGTTGGGATTCCCACTGGACAGCTCCCTATTTAGGGTTAACATCAGGGCCAGTGAGGGACTAGGTATCCTGCTCGGCGATGGGGTGATTGTATTTGTCACCCCCTGGTGTTTCCCCAGTCTGCTATGTGGAGTGTGCTGGACACTGTTGGTCTATGTGCCACTATCACATTATGTAAATGGATGCTCCTTAGTCTGCAGTATGACACAACCATAGGTGAAATGTAGCATTGCAGTTTGTCTGGAGTTACACTGGGCGAGAGACATTCGAGAGACTTGCATGAGTCTTGCATGCATCACATGGCACGGTCGCCGGCTCCCCGGAAAGGAGCGAGCAGCTTCATAGATATACGATACATGCAGCTGCATGCTCCTCTGTGGACAATGGGCGGCCATACTGGGTGATGCATGCACGGCTCGCACGAGTCTCGAATGTCTCTTGCCCAATGTGTCTTCAGCCATTCTAATCGGGATTAGAAACAAATCATCATCCAGAGCAATAGACACATAGTTGTCCATTTATCTACAAATAAATGCACAATATGAAGCACTAAATTAACAAAATATACCACCAATATTGAAGAAATCGAGTCCTCCACCAGATTCTGCTTTTTAATGATTTAATACATTTGTGTCCTTTTTTAACACAAAGTTCATCATAAACTACAACAAAACTATGATGAGCAGTAATCTCTGTAGATGAAATGAGAGCGGCCATTGGATACCAAACATAATGGAGCTGCAAACTTTGTAAACTTTTTTCCGACGTCCATATTTATTATTGGCTCTGCTCTTGGGTCGGTATTTCGGAGCTTTAGAATCTATATTGCTTAGGCAATGTGGGGCATTGTGGGAGGCGCAATTGCCTTTACTGCCTACATGCCAACTCTACCAAACTGTTCATCTGGCCGTCAATTGTAAGAGGGCTGGACAGCAGAAGACACTGAAGTGACATCTCATAGTGATTGGGGTAGGGCAATTGCCATCCACTGATCAGAAAACGCTATAATAACCAACAGGAACTAAATACTAAAGAATATGTTTCTTCTGAGGAAGAGTTTGGAAAAGATGACTGGTAAGATGACCCCTGTGGCACAGTGATCTAATATAAAACACAGACATGTAAGCAGTGGCGTAACTTGAAGCTCATGGGCCCCCATGCGAAAGCTCCAACGGGGCCCCCAATTATTACAAATCTTTAACAGCAATAGTCTTTTTCTATAGGCCAAAAGGAGTTTTGGGGTCCCCCTAGGCTCCGGGGCCCGGGTGTGATCGCAACCCCTGCACCTGTTGTAGTTACGCCCCTGCATATAAGAGATAGAAGTTGATGGCAGATCCTGTTCCAGAAATGTCATGGGGCAGTGAAGAGCCCCATTTCTCCAGAATCATCTGAGAGCCATCAGATCCCAGAGAAGATCTATGCTGAAAGGAATATTGGTGACATGAAATTAGTAGAACTGTTATCAGCGCTATCAAACACCCATTACCAACACCACTTCACAATCCCGAATACTAATTATGGAAACCAGAGGACTCCCAAAACCTGAATCCCAAATACGATAGCCAGTGGAATCCAAATCCCAAATACAAAATACCATTGCAAGGAGTACTCGAAGCCCAAATGCCAAATACCATCTCCAGAGGAATCTGAAACTCGACAATCGAATATTGTCACCTGTGGAATCTGAAGCCGGAATACCAACTATTACTTCCAGGGAACTCTGAAGCCTAAATATCAAATACTGTCACCTAGGGAACCCAAAGTTCGAACACTAAATGCCATTGCCAGAGGAACCCCGAAGCCTGAATACCAAAAACTGTCACCAAAGGAAGCCGAAGCCCAAATACTAAATACCATCGCTAGAGGAACCCAATTCCAAATACCAAAACACCATTGCCAAAGGAACCCCAAGTCCAAACAAAGAATACCGGACACAGTCGGTCAAGCACTTAAAGCAGAACACACCCAAAACATTGTTTACTGAGGAGACTTATGATATTGACTGAGGACGTAGGCCACACTTTAGAGAGTGACACATGACTAACACTACCCAAAGAATGAATACCAAATACAGTCATCATTTGAACCCACTGCCTGAATACCAAATTCCATCACCAGGGTAACTCAAAGACCAATGACCAAATACAATCGCCAGAGGAACCTGAAGCCCGAGTACCAAATACCATCATCAGAAGAACCCGAAGCTGAGTTCCAAAAAGCGCCACCAGGAGAACCCGAAAGCCAAATAGTAAGTCCCATCGCCAGAGGAACTCAAAGTCCAAATACAAATACCATTGCCAGGGAAACCGAAGGTCGAATACCAAATACTGTCACCAGGAGAACGAAAAACCCAAACACCATCACCAGAGGAACAAGAAGTCCTATCAACGAATACAAGGTACAGACGGTCAAGCACCGAAAGCAGAACATGCACCCAAATCTGGGTGAGCTGTGACATTGCTTACCGGGGAGATTTACGGTATTGACTGAGGACACGGGCCACACTTTAGAGAGTGGAGATGATGAGCCGGTGGTGTGAGTGCAAAAACTCCTCAACTTGGTTGTGTGGCCTAGTGAGCGGCATCTCTCATTTTGGGTTAGTTCATGGGCCTGTGTACTGTTAGTATTGTTTAGATAAGTAAACTGACGTAACGAAAGAGTGGCACTGACATTTCCCTGCTAGAAGGGTCTCAAGTAAGATAATGCTGACGGTAACCATTGGTGTAAAGAGTGAAAACTAGGGATGAGCGAGTATACTTGTTACTATCCGGTATTCGCTGAATAGTAGCGGTATTCGGGCTACTCGCTACTCTCCGAGTACTTATGTGTACTCGGAAGTAGCGAGTAGTCCTAATACTTTCGCAGTGTATCTATAGATACACTGCGAAAGTAGCCTAAAAGTGAGTAAAAGTTGTTAAAAAATAATAAATTTACATACTCACCTTCCGACGCCTGCACCGGGAGCGGCAGAGAAGCCATCCGATTGCTGGAAAAGGACCTGTTACTAATCAGATGGCCGGTAGCGATCTGGCCAATCAGATGGCGCCACGTCACAACCACGTGATCGCTAGCGGCCACCTGACTGGCCAATTTGCAAGGTCCTAGATGTACTATCAGGACCTTGCAAACTGGCCAATCAGGTGGCCCTAGCGATGACGTAGTTGTGATATGGCGCCATCTGATTGGCCAGATCGCTACCGGCCATCTGATTGGCTGGTAGTGACAGGTCCTTGTCCAGCAATCGGATGGCTTCTCTGCCGGTCCCGGTGCAGGCGTCGGACAGGTGAGTGTGTAAGTTTATTATTTTTTAACAACTTTTACTCACTTTTAGGCTACTTTCGCAGTGTATCTATAGATACACTGTGAAAGTATTCGTACTTGCTATACTCGCAATGAGTAGCGAGTACCGGTACCTACTCGTTGCGAGTATAGCGAGCACGAATATTAAGGTACTCGCTCATCCCTAGTGAAAACATGTAAATAATACTGTGATTGTATTCTGTATACTTGTGTTGTATATGTGTCCTATGTGAAATACTCTGATATACCACCGTCACTTGTACCATACCCTTATCTATCATCTGGAGTGCTAACCCGCATCTGTGTAAAGGGAATAAACCACAATTAGTTACCATTGACTTCTCATTCTCGTTGCACCTTGCTCCTGTTTTGCACAACATGAAGGAACATTCTCAGGACTCTTGGAGTAGTTGAAAATTGTTTAGATGTAGCAAAAGCCTCTCAAAAACTCCCGAGAAGCAAGTTTTTAGTCTTTGATAGTGCCTTCCTTGACGACTGCTTAGGGAGCAGAAAGTTGACACAGGGCATGAGCAAGGTGTGGCCGGGAAGTCGCTAAGATAAGGGGCATTGGTACACGATAAATTATTTTATAAGTATGGTTACTAAGCTGCAATATGTTAATTCGCAGATAGGAACCTTGAAATGTTGATAAGTAGGAAAATGTGGCAATATCAAGAAATGAATTTTCCCATTACTGAGTCACATTAGCGTCATAGCTCAAAGTGCGAATATTGAGTCTGGCGGTGTGGGCACCGGGCAGAGGAAAGACTGGAAGAGCGGTACAGCACATGGAACAGATATATGCCCAACTCCTTACAAATATGATACCACTTTAGCATTTCCTAATTTCTATAAAATTACCGTATATACTCGTGTATAAGCCGACCCGTGTATAAGCCGACCCCCCTACTTTTGCCCCCAAAAACTGGGAAAACTTATTGACTCGCGTATAAGCCGAGGGTGGACTCCAGCACAGGTATACAGCCCCCAGCAGTGTGGTATACAGCAGCCTCCCCAGTGGTATATACAGGCCCCAGCAGTGTTACAGCAGCAGCCCCAGTGGTATATACAGCAGCAGCCCCAGTGGTAGTATACAGCAGCCCCAGAGGTATATACAGCAGCCCAGTGGTAGTATACAGCAGCCGCCCCAGTGGTAGTATACACGCAGCCCCAGTAGTATATACAGCCCCAGTGGTAGTATACATACAGCCCCAGTAGTAGTATACAGCCCCAGTGGTAGTATACAGCCCCAGTGGTAGTATACAGCAGCCCCAGTGGTATATTCAGCCCCAGTGGTAGTATACAGCCCCAGTGGTAGTATACAGCAGCCCCAGTGGTATATTCAGCCCCAGTAGTAGTATACAGCCCCAGTGGTAGTATACAGCCCCAGTGGTAGTATACAGCCCCAGTGGTAGTATACAGCAGCCCCAGTGGTATATTCAGCCCCAGTGGTAGTATACAGCCCCAGTGGTAGTATACAGCAGCCCCAGTGGTATATTCAGCCCCAGTAGTAGTATACAGCCCCAGTGGTAGTATATAGCCCCAGTGGTAGTATACATACAGCCCCAGTAGTAGTATACAGCCCCAGTGGTAGTATACAGCCCCAGTGGTAGTATACAGCAGCCCCAGTGGTATATTCAGCCCCAGTAGTAGTATACAGCCCCAGTGGTAGTATACAGCCCCAGTGGTAGTATACAGCCCCAGTGGTAGTATACAGCAGCCCCAGTGGTATATTCAGCCCTAGTGGTAGTATACAGCCCCAGTGGTAGTATACAGCAGCCCCAGTGGTATATTCAGCCCAGTAGTAGTATACAGCCCCAGTGGTAGTATACAGCCCCAGTGGTAGTATATAGCCCCAGTGGTAGTATACACCA